>JAWDGP010006058.1:157500-160000 GCA_033675545.1 Elysia crispata
GACTTTCTAAATGTTAGTTCTACTTTTGTCTGCTCGCTTTCCTTAACATTACATGGTGTTTCTCTCATGAAGTCTTTCTATCTTTACCCTTTGGTCATTATTTATTTTGTTCTATTGTTTTCAGTGTATTTAGGGAGCTAGAATATATTAGTTTTATGATCTTAGAAAAAAAAAAGATTAAATTCTTATTACCATCAAAGAAAAAGACGTTCGTGTAATCTGACACCTATCGATTAATTCTTCTTTCAATCTTTCTTTTTTTTAAATAAAGGTTGGTAATAAGAAAAAAAAAGTTCACGATGAGGAAAGCACCATATTTTCTCTAATTCGCACACAATGAAAAGAAATCCTTGGCATAATGTTAATATCAAAGCAATATTTTCATAACCAATGAACAAACAAAGCTGTATTTTGTCTAGAATTTTAGCCTCAATTGTTAAGTTTCCAACTTTTTTGTTTTCTTCTTAGTCGTGTCACGGAAAATACACTCATGTTTTTCTGCTTTTACTTGATCCTTATAATAATCAATAGTACTTATTGGCGAAGAGAGAAGGCCCTAAAAAAATCTGAGAGAGAGAGCTTCTCAAACAATACAGATAGGTAGAATGAAAAATAGATATAACTTATAGATAGATAGATAGATGCATACATAAATAGACAGATAGATCGACAGGCAGACAGATAGATATACACGTATAGAACTGATAAATAGACGGATAGATAATTAGGTAGTTAGATAAATAGATAGATAGATAGATACATACATACATACATACATACCTACATACATACATACATACATACATACATACATACATACATACATACATACATACATACATACATACATACATACATACATACATACATACATACATAGCATGAGAGATAGACAGATAGTTGGTTGTTATGTTCGATGACTATGTAGCATTTTTACTACTATTTTCAAGTGTTAGATAGAAAGAAAGGTAAAACAGATAGATGTGTGGATGGATAGATAGATAGATAAAAAACAGGAGAAAATTTCAAGATACTCTTTGACAACACTATCAAGACGGTACAGTATGAAAAAGGCGACCTTATATTCTTGTGAGTGCTGTAACTGTAAGATTTTGTATTTCGAGTAGGCATGCTAGAGAGATCTCAAGTAACGAGCTGTCATTAAGATTTTATGCTCTCCACAACCGTAGCAGAAAATCGTATGAGTTTTGGTCTTTCGGACATCTGAAGTCAGAACTAATTATAGAACTAATAGACGACAAAAGATCGTATTGTTGTGGTTGTTTTAAGGAGTGTCTTTGAGCTTAAAGAGAGCACTTGCTTTTAACAGTTCAAGTGTTAACAATGGTGTGACTCTTCCTATGTTTGTATGTCGTGTCGCCGTTATTGTTTTTGATGACAGACAATGAATTGCGCACTTTAATAACATTATTTCTTAAGAATTTCTTTTCTTCTAAAATCATAGCTGTTAGATGCAACACAAATCGACAGCGAAGTAGCTTATTTATTTTCTACTGCTTGATAGATGTTTTTTTTTTCTTCCTTTGTATGATGTGATAACATAAACTGAAAAAAAAATGTTCAATTTTTTCTGCTGATAAAGGTATAAAAAAGAAGTATTGAAGTTCAGGCAGGAAAACAATTCGGCTGTATTCAACTCAACAAAGATGTATTGATAAATTATTAAAACTTTAAGACAAGGAAATAGTAGGTGAAAGACGGCTTCACTTCAAGCGTTATGATTAATGCATGGTTTGAAAAAAGCCAATTGTTTGCAGTTCTCATACTCTATGGAATTTGACCGAATCTTCACAGTTGAAATTTCAAAATATATGTTTTGCTGTTTTATGACTAAAATTTCTTGAATTTTTCAATGTTACCCATTTTCTTTGAGAATTTTTCCAAAATTTACACATGTAGTCGTGAGACAATTTTTTTTTCCGCTAGTGCTGTCCTAATGAAGAATCAATATCACCGCTGATAGATGGGTTTTTTTTTTGCCTCATAATTATTTCGTTGTAAAACTTCAACCTCCACATCATTATCATCATCGTCGTCGTCGTCGTCATCATCATCATCATCATTATTATTATTATCATCGTCAAAATCATCATCATCATCATCATCATCGTCATCTCCATCATCATCATCATCATCATCATCATCATCATCATCATCATCATCATCATCATTATTATTGTCATCGTCAAAATCATCATCATCATCATCATCATCGTCATCTCCATCATCATCATCATCATCATTATAATCATCATAAAAATCATCACCATCGTCATCAACTTAAGCATCACCATCATCACCATTCTTGTTTGTTGGCTGCGAGGCAGTTGCTGGTTTTAATAAAATCAGAGCGACAGGGGCCAGGCTTTACCATCTCGGAACCTCTTTGGCTATTCCATCTAATCTAGATTATCTAGCACATTTAGTTATTTTTATATACTGCACACAAAGTCTAATAAAAGCAAGACTCGTCTACATC
>JAWDGP010006058.1:167500-230000 GCA_033675545.1 Elysia crispata
AATTCAATTAAAGACCTGCTAAAAGCCTTTGTGAAAAATAACAAATCTGCTATCATACGTGCACAAAAAAATTAATGGCGTAAATAAGTTCAATCAATGTTGGCGGAGAGAAACAGACTAAGAGAGAGAGAGAGAGAGAGAGAGAGAGAGAGAGAGAGAGAGAGAGAGAGAGAGAGAGAGAGAGAGAAGAGAGAGGCAGGGGGGCGAGGGGGAGAAAGGTGGAAATAGAGGTAAATAGAGACAATAACCAGAATGAGGAGGGGGGGGGGGAGAAAAGTGGAAATAGAGGTAAATAGAGACAAAAACAACCAGAGTGAGGGGGGGGGGGACAAAATCATATGAACAGAAAGAGAGATAGCTAGAGAGAGAGAGAGAGAGAGAGAGAGAGAGAGACAGAGAGAGACAGAGAGAGACAGAGAGAGAGAGAGACAGAGAGAGAGAGAGAGAGAGAGAGAGAGAGAGAGAGAGAGAGAGAGAGAGAGAGAGAGAGAGAGAGAGAGAGAGAGAGAGAGAGAGAAATCGTAGGGGTTTGAAACGGGTGGCCTACGAATTTCGTGAGAAATACAAAAAAAAATTGGGTTTTATTTTTAATAAGCCCTGTAACATTACAGTATAAATTAAACACTTACCACTGTGCCTGCACGGATTTTAAATAACAAAAAAAGAACACATACACTCAGAGTCTTCTCACCCCTCCCTTAACCTCTCACCTCGACTCTAACCTTTCGCGATTTATTTTTTCATTTTCATATTTTCATATCCGAAAGTTTCGGATCATAATAATTATCTCATGACACTCCGAAGACACTCGGAAGACACTCCGAAGACACTCGGAAGACACTCGGAAGACACTCGGAAGACACTCGGAGGCCATCCCGTTACCCACAGCCATGCAAGTGTCCAACATGCCCAAATCCGACTCCAGTGATTCGCGCACACAGCTGTCTTCCATTAATTAAAATGATGAATAAAAAAAAAAGCAAAAAAAAAAAAATAATAAAATAAATAAATAAATAATTAGAATAATTAGAATAAAAAAAAGAAGAAAGAGATGCGTGACCTTGATGAAATCTGCGCCGAGGTCGTATGCTTGAAATTCTGAACTTTAATATTGTTGATCTCACGTGACGATCATGTGATCTTAGGCAGCTGCAAGTGACACCATCACATTTATAGAACTGGTAGGCTCTGTCTGACTGTCTGTCTGCCTTTCTCTCTCTCTCTCTCTCTCTCTCTCTCTCTCTCTCCCTCTCCCTCTCTCTCTCTCCCTGTCTCTCTCTCCCTTTCTCTCTCTCCCTGTCTCTCTCTCCCTTTCTCTCTCTCCCTGTCTCTCTTTCCCTGTCTCTCTCTCTCTCTCTCCGTCTCTCTGTCTCTCTGTCTCTCTCTCACACACACATACTCGCATACTGTTAAGAATCAATTTAATATAAATGTTTTCAATTTCAATCTAATCAACTCTCACTTATACTCCGTCAATTCTTTTAGTGAGCTTCATTTGAATTTTTTTTGCTTTTAAATTTTGAACATCGATTTATAAGAGCTTAAGCAGACCAGCCTTATTCGGTTTTCTAGTCTTTGAGCCCACCAGATTCGAGATAAATACAAACTTCTTTTACAAGTGCTACGTTTTGACGTTGATGCACTTTTCCAGCTTTTTAACCTGTTTGAAAAGGAAACACCAAGTTAGGAAAATATTGAAACAATGATCAATTGACTAGAGGCTATTTCAAATGTGACATAATATTGCCAAACTGGTTAAATTATGACATAAAGGCAGCCTCATAATCATAGAAACATTTTCCTAAAGATTTATTTCGTTTCGCAGCTGTTATAGAAAAACAATGTTTCATTGAACCAAAGACATAGAATCTGATGATACGCATAAAAAAAAAACTTGTTATATAGAATATTTAAAAAAAATTGTCCACTTGGTTGTTTTCAATAATCTCTCTGAAAGAACCAAGTGTAATTCTGGGCCATCGCGATTTCTTCAAAATATTCCTTGCTGGAGCCAAACATCAAGATGTAAGAGAAAAAAAAGAACAGAAAAAGGAAACATATCCAAATCAAGGAACAGTACAAGAATATCTCTCTCTCTCTCTCTCTCTCTCTCTCTCTCTCTCTCTCTCTCTCACACGCACACACACATCTTCTCCCTCATTCCTATCTCATTGCCTCGCATGTCTCTCAACTGTCGCTTTCATTGACCTCACTTGACCAGAATCAGGAAAAATGTGACAGCTGTCAATCATCGGAGGACTGTCACGCCCATTTTTCTGGACGGAAGCCGAATGACGTGATCTTGCAACGAGAGCAGGGAGTGAAGAATTCTGGAAATATCACGTAAAAATGTTATAGCCATTCTCTCTCTCTCTCTCTCTCTCTCTCTCTCTCTCTCTCTCTCTCTCTCTCTCTCTCTCTCTCTCTCTCTCTCTCTCTCTCTCTCTCTCTCTCTCTCTCTCTCTCTCTCTCTCTCTCTCTCTCTCTCTCTCTCTCTCTCTCTCTCTCTCTCTCTCTCTCTCTCTCTCTCTCTCTCTCTCTCTCTCTCTCTCTCTCTCTCTTCCTCTCTCTCTCCCTCTTTCTCTTTCTTTTTCTCTCTCTGCCTCTATCTGTCTCTGTCTGTCTGTCTGTCCCTCTCTCTCTCTCTCTCTGTATAATTTTGTCTTACAGTTACTCTATCAAACTATATAATATTATATCTATCTATATACACCTATATCTATACATCCCTCCCGCTCAATCTAGATACATTCCTTTCTCCGCATCTCTATTTGTCTTTCCCTCTTTCTCGGTTCATTACTCTTTCTGTGCATCTCTCCCCCTCTCTCTCCCTTTCCCTTTTTCTTTCTCTCCCGCCCCCTTCCCCCCCCCCACCCCCCCCCCCCCCCCTCAGTTGGAGTTTTTTTTTTTATTTTTAACTGCTCATATTTCTGTATTCTTTTAATTAGAAAATATACAAGAATGAATGAAGAATTATGGAACTTCCCTACACAATAAACAAATGAAAGTTTTTAAAAAATCCTGAACTCCTCTTGCAGCCATATGTTTAATTTTTTCCCTTACTGGTACTCATAAGACATATATAATTACATTAGGTTTTTTACACCAGCCAATCGATGACCTAAAAGTCCAACCGTAATGACAGACAGACAGCAAGAGACTTTCACATCCAGAGTTTCAATCGTCACCAGATGGGTCAGTCGGTAAAGTGCCATAAAGATAGTAAACAGGTAAGGCGAGATAATTGTGATCATCTGGCTGTGAGAGATCTGATCCCATCGAAGCAACCCTATATTTAGTTTGACGGACGCCTTTTTAATAATAGTTTCTTTTAGATTGGAAATGAACTTGCACTCAGTTGTTGTCTCTGGTTCTGGTAATGAGCAGTCGCAATCCAGTGCAGCTGCTGTGCATGTGACCAGATGCCACAAAAGACAGCATTATATAGTCATGATGATGTCGCCATACTACAGCTCCTCCACGTGACCACCAATATAGCGGTAGTCGACATATTTTTAAGAGGAGAAAACGTTAACATATTCTATTTAATCTAATTCAATTACTGCCTACATTCACAAACATTTTTTCCGCTTCTGATGACACCAGCGTCTTATCTTTTGTTTTCGGACATGTCCGCTATCTAGTATCCATAGGCTGACCATCTGTCTCTGTCTACCGACCTAAATATTGTGATTAGGTTACATGGAATGAACGTTAAAAATGTTCGCATAACAAAAGCAAGAAGGTATTTGGGAATCAACATAACATATATATATATATATAACTTGATGCATGTGTTTGTCCCTAATCGATTCTTTATTTACTGCAAAAGAGTACATGCCAGGGTTACCTGCGCATAGGATTGGTGGTCAGTCCCATGTGTAGTACGAAGCTGTTCTACGGTCTCTATATCTTTGGGAGTCTTATAAGGGGCTATAAAAAGCTTTTAATGAAGCAAAATTACCTTTTTTTGCATTAAACAAATTTAGTTTTAGCCCAGAGTCATAGCTATCCTTCTATTCCAACTTATCAATAAAAAGACTAAACTCTCTCCACCACTCTTTCTGTTTTCCTCTTTCTATATTTCTCTCTTTCTTTACATAGCTGATAACGCTTCACTTCTCACGCCCTACCTTATTGTCTTCCTTTCTCTTCCCCCTTATCCCAATTTGTTTCAGTAATATTTTTTGTCCCCCTGAATTCTCAGATAATCATTTTCTCGTTCTCGCTTTCTCCGACCCCATCTCTCTAGTCTCAAACAACCGCTGCTGATGTCAACAGTATGATGATGTCAGGCGAGACGTAGTCCGCAACGCTGAACAAATTTTTTTCCTCCTCTTCCTCCTCAGCATCAAGGGGAAAAAAAGCAGAAAAAAGATGACTCATGATGGTCACCATTACTAGTGTCTAAAAAAAGATCTGACTCAAAAAATGCCTAGTTAGCAAGCGAATTTTTCGTTCTCTTTAGACCTTTGTGTTGGCACAGGGTAAAGAGATTTTCTTTAAAACTCTATTCCTGTTCTAATATTTGCTCACACATCATCGTGAAAGGCTATTTCCTTTATTTGAATTTATTGTTTGGACCGCTTGTACCGCCTTTCTTTTTCCATCTTCTGTACCTGTCTGTCTGTCTGTCTGTCTCTGTCTTTCTCCTGCAACAGAAAGAGAGAGAGAGAGAGAGAGAGAGAGAGAGAGAGAGAGAGAGAGAGAGAGGGGGGGAGGGAGGGAGGGAGAGAGGCGGGGAAGGGAGCGAGAGAGATAAATACTTGTATTGTTCCTCTAATATCTCCTATATCACCTCCCTGTATCTGACTGTCTCTCTCCGTCACTCCATCCAGTCTTCTACCATCTTTCTCTTCTCTCTGTCTCGTATTAAATCGCAACTAAAATGCCCCAGCCTTGAATTGAAATCTTATGTTCTGGCTACCATCCATGGCAAGAACGAGAGTGGTGCAGTAGGGGAATTAATGAGTTAACAATTTCGTATCATTAGACTGTAACTGTGGGAAACCCATTTCATTTTCGCCATGCACCAGGAGAGTAGTAACTTGTAATTTTCTTTCCAGACTTTTAATTCTGTCTATTCAGTTTCTGAGGCTCCCTGAGGCTGCCTTACTCATTAGCTTTTTCCTGGTGTATATCATCATAAGATAACATGAACATGTTTAAGCAAAGAGTGAACCAAACAATAATGTTCACCATGCTATCTTGTTCATTCTGCACAAAAAAAAACAACAAAATATAAAGATAATTACAATTCTTTGCCTTAAACATAATAACAATGAGTTTAATTTTGGCTCGACTCACTTTTTTTTGCATTTTTTTTTATTTTATCATTATTTTATCTTAAAATTCATCAGTAAAAAAGGAATGAGTGATTTCATTTTAATCTTACAAATTGATACCTTCCAGGGCCGAACATTTGTTTCTTGTTAAAAAAAAAAACAAAACAAACAAACCAAAACAACGCACAACTTTAATTTTCCTCCTTAATAATTATTATCGGTAGAGACTCTAACACCACGGCAGATGCCTTTCACTTCCTTCCTCTCACTTTATTTTTTTTTTTTTGAGTACCTCGAAAAGCTTTAAGAAATAGTTCCCAAAGTTTTTCGGTTAGAGGGGAAACTAAATCATACCCTAAAAATGACGCATATACGAGAACAAGGCCTGAATGAAAGATGGCTCCTGTTATTTCTGTTAGCTTAGCTCAAACTTCCAAACAATCAGGGGGAAAAAAATTAATGTTTTTCGGCTAGAGAAGCAACGGCTATAAAATTTTAACGAGGACAGAAATAATTATTGCGAGTACCCTGGAGGCCTCATATTTGTCGCTGCAGGAAAAAAAAAGAGTTTGAAAGTGAGAGTGCGAGGGTGAATCGGAAGAATAGCATGGGGCAGGAGAGGAAAAGTGTCAAAGGTAAAAAGAGGGGAGGGGGGGGAGAGAGAGAGAGAGAGAGAGAGAGAGAGAGAGAGAGAGAGAGAGAGAGAGAGAGAGAGAGAGATTTCGTATTAAAAAAGATGTAACAAAAGGAAATAAGAGCCTAAAGATGATTTTCCACACGATCACATTTACTTTTTTTGTTCTATGGCTATCTTCACTCCAAGATCAATATAACAATCCTGTATTTTCGTTGTTTTTAATATATTTCTTCTGTAAAAAATGCGGCCTGGGCATCAAACTCTAAACTTCTCTCTAATGGTTATATAATGACTTCTTCATTTTTCAGGCAACACAACTCCAAATTATTTGATATTTTGAAGACTTTTTTGTTTCATCTTTATTTATAATAGTTCTGTTTGCCGACAAGCCGAGCAAACTTGTCTCGCATTATGAAACAAGATCTAATGTTTTGTTTGCCAGAATGGAGCATAATAGTAATTGTTAATTGAAGGATCGTCTTGCACAAAACCAAAGTAAACCACTGACTCACAAGAGTATTTTAGATCTTGGGAAGTGTCATTTCTTGAGATTTTAAGTTAAAATGCTTTGCGTAGAGGGGAAAAAGTTGTTGCTCTCCTTTTAAGTTACAGTTTTCTTCCTCCTCCCACTCTTCCTTCTTTCTCAATATCCACTCTCTCTCTCTCTCTCTCTCTCTCTCTCTCTCTCTCTCTCTCTCTCTCTCTCTCTCTCATCATATTATCCTTTTAGATTGTGAAGAAACACTTCAATTTGGTAAAATTCTTGAAGTTTTTGACGGTTACATAACCTATTACCTCAAATTCCATAGTTCAAGAAAGGAAGTAATCAAGCAATTCAATTTTTCTAAACAAGAAAGAGATCTTGCACATGACAAACTTGAAAATTAAGTAAAAGCCTTTATGCTTTGGTGACTGACCAAAAGGGAAAACTACAATTATCTCCATCCAGTGCCACGCTGTTACCACTGTATATCCTCAACGCATACTACCAAAACCATCATCATCATCGATAGGGTCATTGCCAGAATCGTTATACTCATCATCATCATCATCATCATCATCATCATCATCATCATCATAATCGATAGGGTCATTGCCAGAATCGTTATACTCATCATCATCATCATCATCATCATTATTAGCATTATCATCATCATCATCATCATCATATCATCATTAGCATTACCATCATCATCATCATTATCATCGATAGGGTCATCGCCAAAATTGTTATACTTATCATCATCATGATCATCGTCATCATCACAACCCGACAGATGGCCCCTATTATCATTATCATTTAGATGCCCTTTCTGTTTTCACAGTATTTAGAAATCTAGACGATAATAGCCTCCAAACTTCTATGCTCACCAATTTCGCATGACAAAGCAGGCCCTTTGCTCAAACCCCGCCACTTCTGCCACTATTTAGGTCATCGCATTTCATCTCCTGGCCAGAACAACATAACCCAGCAGCGACTTGTCATTCAGAGGACATTGCCCTCACCTTTTGACTGACACAATCTGATTTTAAAGAATTCGTTAAATATTTAAAAGCTTTTCATTACATTATCTTTGATTTGGACCCGAAATAGTTTGATGGGTATGGTTTTCTGATGATTCAAATAATAATAGCTGTATAAGATGTCGACGGAATAAAGAAAAAAAAGGAGAAGGAAGAGGAGGAGGAGGAGGAGGAGAAGAAGAAGAAGAAGAAGAAGAAGAAGAAGAAGAAGAAGAAGAAGAAGAAGAAGAAGAAGAAGAAGAAGAAGAAGAAGAAGAAGAAGAAGAAGAAGAAGATGATGATGATGATGATGATGATGATTATGATGAAGAAGAAGAAGAAGAAGAAGAAGAAGAAGAAGAAGAAGAAGAAGAAGAAGAAGAAGAAGAAGAAGAAGAAGAAGAAGAAGAAGAAGAAGATGATGATGATGATGATGATGGTGATAATGATGAAGAATAAGATTGGTGTGTTAAATAAACTGAAAAGATAATGCCCGAGCTCACCTGGTACCCACCAAGATGTGGCATGACGTGGCGGTATCAGTACAGCCGCTCTTATCACAATCCATATGATTGGCGCTACTGAAAAAGGAAAAGAAAGAAAAAAAAAGAGCAAAAGCTCGCTTGCTCTCGCATTAACTCCCCAGTCATTCGAGCTTTCTCTCGATTTCCCATCTTCTGCAAACACTTAGAGTAATTGATAGAGCAGCCCTCATCATCTTAAAATTATATTTACAAAAAATCAAACGCCTTATAATCAAATACAGAGATGAGTCCCTAAATTATTTATAATGACCAGAATTTTTTAAAATACCGTCAAATTCCTCAAATTTTTGCGTTCATAAAATCGTCAAGGTTGATATTCAAACCAATAAAAAATATAACGCTATAACAGGCATGAAAGCTGATAGTTATAATCAAGCATTTACGAGCATTTACATAGCTTTACTTTCTCCGCATGATTTTCAAGTCGATCTTAGCCAAGTTGTTGACCTATGATGCTCTTCCAGGTACCGTACTGAAGTTGCCCTTTGGGTGTAATCAACAATAGATTAGCCGTGACCACTACGAACTGTTTCTTCTAGAATAAATGTAATGTGATTATCCTACGGAACGATCTAAATGAGTTTGAAGACAAATCGCGAAAAATATTAAGGGCGATTTATTTCCAAGTTCTTCTGCCACGCTGATTATTAAACCACTTATATTCCTCGTAATGGTCAAGAAGATTTTCGAAATTCGCTCAATTTTTTTATCGGTAATTGCGATTTTTTTTTTTTCTTGGTTGTTGTTATTGTAGCCAATGACCAACCCATGTTATTTTCTGTTACTACTCTAGAACAGCATAAATTTCATGTCGGAAAAAACAAACTCCTATTGCTTTAGTTTATTATTTTGATCAGCAGTTTCGATAAGTTGAACATCCAAACGTTATTTGAAAGCTTCGGTTTTACTAGGATTTATAACTCAATCGTGAATCTTTCTTTCATTTCCAGATACATACAATCTCGTTTTGAAACGATTACACCAAGATTAAAATTTCTTTACGATTATCCTTCATGATAACAAAAGACCTGAACTATATGGGCAAACTAATAATTAGCTTGTTATTTTACATTTTGACAAAATTTCGATGAACGTAGGCTTGACAGAGAGAGCTTTTATCAATTTTTTTTTATAAAATTTTATTTGGATCTAAATTTCTTCCCAACATTCTTAAATAAACACAATTATACAATCTAAGATCTACAAATGACTTCTTTTAAGTTTCGTCTGTGAACGATATATTTTTCTTTATCTACTTTTGTGACTCAACCCTCTATTGGGATTTCTCATTTGCATTTTCTCTGATATTAATATCTGATCCCTGACAAACAAGAGATTATTTTGAGAAATGTGAAAAGATGAAAAAGTTCAGCGATGGTCCATGACTTTAAGTGTCACGAGATAGAAGTCGGAAGTAAACCGGTCCATCATAGAGTGGTAAATGGACGCTGGCATTATCAGCTTTCAGTTTAGGGTACCTTTGGGAATGAAGCGGATCAGTTTTTGTTCTTTAACAAGAATGAGATATTTTGTGATTTAGCGCAGGAACAAGACAAACGCAATATCTGGGGTTTTCCCCAGGAAAAATTGGGGCCTATTCAATAGGATTCTCCAGCACTGGAGTCTCTGTGTAAAGGTTCTCCATATAGAAACCCATAATCTTTCTCGGTCATCTCTATTTCCACCTCACCCTCTTATTCCCTCAACCTCTCGTACTCTATAATAACTCTTCATCCTTTTCATGTCTTTGCCTTGCTCTGTATTTCTCCACTCTCGCATACACGCACACACACACACACACTAACATTCACTTACTCACGCACTTAATCCTCCCCCCCCCCCTCTCTCTCTCTCTCTCTCTCTCTTATTTTTATTTTACTTATGTGTTTAGTTGAAGCTAGACTCATTTTACAGCTGTCTGAAAGTATAAAAGAATGAATTCAAGAACTATGAATATTGTAATAACATATTGTAAACCGCTTCAAATTTTTAACTCAAGAGCTCATATTTAAACTGTACGCCGATCCTGTCGAGATTCATTATAAATTGAATGGACCAATGGCTCACATTTTGTAAGCTGTTGCCATGATTAACAATCGTCAATGTTATCTAGACTATTAAAAGCTTTCTTTCATCTTTATAACGTTTCCTATGTGTGTTTAATCTATGAATATTATTATTATTATTATTATTATTATTATTATTATTATTATTATTATTATTATTATTATTATTATTATTATTATTATTATTATTATTATTATTAGCATTATTATTATTATTATTATTATTATTATTATAATAATTATTTTTATTATTATTATTATTATTATTATTATTATTATTATTATTATTATTATTATTATTATTATTATTATTATTATTATTATTATTATTATTATTATTATTATTATTATTACCTTTTTCCATTATTTTGTGTGTGACATAAATGTAATCATGTCTTGTCAGGATTACAGTTTAAAAGAATTCCTACTTAGATACACATAAATGTTTTTTTTTTTAAATTGACAGTCTGATATTGCTCGTCCGTAACAAGTTATCTTTGGCTCATTCTGCCTATTAAACAAGCTTACGTTAGAATGAGCGACGCTTGGAAGTTAAAGCCCTAAGTCACTGACTGACGGTGTGGGGGAGGGGGAGGGAGGGGGGTTCAAAACCGCTGAAAAAACCCGTGTAAATATGAGAGCGAATAAAAGATCAAGCCAAGTTCACTAGAGCTCCAAAGCATATTTATAATAAAGTTATCAGTAAACCTAATTGATTTATTTTAAAAAGATCCAGACAGTTTAACAGAATAACCGAGTAATGCCTTCTAAAAGGCTCACTTGGATTCGAAACAATTTTTTTTCTTATTACGAGTATATGGTAGTTTTTTTTTTTCTCCAAAGGACGGAGAATATACTCCGGATTATCACAGCTTTTACTAATGTGCTGGGAGGAAATAGTTATTGTGAAGTTTATCCCTCCACTTGTTTTAGCAAAAGTATTTGCAGTTTCCATTAAATTGCTGAAAAAGAGAGAAAAGTGTAGTAAAGGATAACTAGGTAGTCGGATAAATAGAATGAGCAGGAAGATAAATTGAGAGAGAGAAAGATAGATAGTTAAAAAGATAGATAGAGCTAGAAATAAATAGATATATAGATAGATAGATAGACATGAATACAGGTAGATGTAAAGATAGTTAGATCACCAACGGAAGGATACGTAGAAGTAAAGAGAGAAGAGAAAGATGGAGGCAAAGATGAAGCATAAAAAGGAGAGAAAAAAAGACAGAGAGACATAAGAGAGAGAGAGAGAGAGAGAGAGAGAGAGAGAGAGAGAGAAGGAGGAGGAGGAGGGCCAATCATTTTAATATGTTATATGAATGACGAAAATTAAAGCAGATTTGCAGGTAGAGGGATGGTAGAAGAAGGCAGATAGAAAAAGAAAAAGGAGAGAGAAAGAGAGGGAGAGAGTGAGAGTGAGAGAGAGAGAGAGAGAGAGAGAGAGAGAGAGAGAGACAGAGAGAGAGAGAGAGGGTCTAAAAAGAGACAGGCACACAACTTTATAATCTGATGAAACCACAATAACGGCGAAACGTTTATATGTTAAATCTATTTCTTTTTTTAGTCCCGTAGTTTTAAAGTTGTATGCCTGTCTCTTTTTAGTTCCTGTTTCATACTATTTACAGACACTCACGCGTCCTTTTTGGATCCTTTATAATTACCATGTTGTCCTCCAAGAGTGGTTTTTTTGCTTTTCTATTTAGAGAGAGAGAGAGTGGAGAAAGAAGAAAAATAATGATGGAATAAAACTGGTTAGAGAGAGAGAGGGAGGTAAGTACTAGTAACGTTATGTGTGTGTGTGTGTGTATGGGAGCGGGTGGGAGGGAGTGGGATCAGCATTGGAGATATATAATTCTGCTTGCCTCAATTTACCACCATAAGTATATCTTTTGAATTGCAAATTGCAGAGGAGTTAAGTAGAGTGTTTCAACTTCAGTTGACTACGCAGGGCTAAATATGACCTTTCTTTAAAAAAAAACAACAAAAAACAAAAAACAATAAACCGACAGTGGAAAGAAAAATGTTTGTAGATTGATGTACGCAGTACGCAGGTGGAAATCATAACATTTTTTTTTCCAAATCAGTAGCTCTTACAGTCACATAATTATCAAGATTAGAGAAAGTTGGGAAGGTTTGGGTTAAAACACTAAGATCTCCAAGGCGGTTTTTACCGTCAGTCAGTCACATTCTGAAATGTCGTTTCTGTCTTTGCATTCAGTTAAACCTTCTTGAAATTCGATTTTTTTTTCATTTTCTATAGGTTCCCTATCAAAATAATAAATTTAATTTTGAAAATCGCAATGGGCTTTGAGTGCCTGCGCAATTTTTTTTTAAATTACTATTTTTTTCTTCGTTTTCGGGTTAATTTTCTTTCATAAAATATGTAGTTTTACAAATAAATAGCTTTAGCATTCCATGGAGGTTTCCAAACAATGGGCAAATACCCGGCTTTCATTGCCCTCATCCAGCAAGCAGTAATATTTCCAATGAGGACATAATTATGTTCTATCCAGGCCATAAAGAGGTGGACAGTACAGCCTCTAAGGCTATATTTAGCCTGGAAGCCACAAGGCAAGATGTAGAGGGTCCGCCGCGGGCGTCCAATCGCAGCCTGTCTCTAATCTGACTCCAGGTGCTATCGGGTTGGGCTTGACCTCAGCTCGCGGGACACCTGGCCTTGCTGCTGGTGAGCACTCGCAGTCCCCACGGGGAGTTCATCAATGAAGGTGAGCTGGAAAATATATAGAGCAAAATGTGTTGAATGGAGGGTAAAATTCTGAGAGAAGGCGCTGGGCACCCGTAGTGTGTGCCAGATGAGAGGTCACTGAAGAGCGAAACAGCATCAGGATGGGCAGATGGAGCACGCAGGTTTAATGATTTGGCCTCATTTCACTGTGGTTTCTTTGTTTTTAGCCTTGACTATGTAGCATTACGGTCATGAAAATGTATTTAGTACTTTGAATGTTTGAGATAGAAGAGAAATCTTTTGCTTTTTAACTTTCAAGGACAACAGTTGAATGTTTCGCATAATTTTATGTTTTTATAGGTTTTCGCCTATAGTTTGTTTGCTGTTCTTTTTTTTTTTTACTACTTTTCACATAATTATTACATTTCCCTATTTTTTTAATATATGGCGCTTGTTTTTAAAACCAAAGGTCTCTTCACCCGCGTCAGTAATCAACGGTACTTTTTTTTTCTGTTATCTCCATTTCATTTTCTTTTTCACTCAAATGTTAGCTTAATTCCCCACCCACCCCCCCTCTCTTTCTCTCTCTCTCTCTCTCTCTCTCTCTCTCTCTCTCTCTCTCTCTCTCCCTCTATCTCTCTCTCAATAATTATACCAGCTTCTTGAAAGAAATATGAATCTATGTTAAAATCCCAGCCAAGTATTCTATTGTTTTTACTGCATAACATGATACTTTGGTAACTTCATAGGCAGACCTTTGGTCACGCAATATGATCAAGTGTTACGTTTCTTTGCAAGTACTTGGTTTTTAGTTAGAAAATCAAAATTCTCTTGCTATCTTCTCACCAGCCCTCGTCCACTTCTATGTCGAAAATTTCTATTGCTCATTTATAATAATAATAATACAATAATTTATTGTGTAGTATAATAAATGTGCCACACACATGGCCCTCGCACTTAAGGTTTGCTCGATTTTTTGGTGAGCTGAGAATTTTCTTGTACTTCATACACCGTTCACACATTCAGAAAAAATTGAGTTTGAATTTGCCTTTCCCACACTTGTTGGAATTTTTTATTGTACATACCACCTGCTCTCATCTTTTCTTATTAATCCCCATCCCCACCTTTCATCACACACACACACACACCTCTTCATCTTCTTCTCCTTCAATTCCATTCTTGTCTTAGCCTCTTCCATCCCTTTACATCGGATCCTTTTTTCTATCTCTTTTCAATGGCATGAACTCTGCCCTCCCATCACCGCATAAAAAGGGAGGCAAACAAAAGGCTCGCTCTCTGATCGCCTGTTCTGTATGAAATGGTTCTGGTCAATCATAAAGGACCTGTGGCCGAGGCCGTGGGAATCTGTCCTATCCGTGAGCCTTGCAGTCTAGATCTAGCTGCTAGCCTCGCACTTGACCAGTGTGATGGACCAGCATTCTCTGCAACAGATTGGAATCTACACCTCCGTGACAGTTGGCTCCTGCTGCTCTGCTCATAGCTTTGTCTCCTTTGTAATCCCACGGACAAGCTTTTTTGACTAGGCTTTCTCTTTGTTTTCACACATAGTGCCTCGGAGAAAGCAAAGCATTATCGGCGAATCTTTTTCAGTGAGCTTTATGTTCCCGAGAAAGGAATTGTGACAGTCTCCTCAGTGCTTGAATTATCATATTACAAGTGGCTGCTATTTATTTTAATGTTTGCTTCTTTCTTTTGCTTTTTTTTCCAGATTGAAGACAAGATATAAATTATTTGAGCAATAGGCAAAGTGCCATCATAATATCATGTTCATCTGCCCCCTGTCGTCTCCTTTTTTCCCATCTCACCAACAAACCTCTATATAAAAATTGTAGGTTTGAGGGTTTCTCTACGTACTGTTGAAGATAAAATTGATTGGTCAATGAAGTAATTTTAAGCAATTGTCTTAATTGTAAAGAGGCTATTTGTAACATTTACTATCAAACTTCAATGGAGCAAAGCGAACTTTACGATGATATTTGCAAGCCTGGTGAAGCGAGTAATTGCTAACATACAAAGCTATACCATTGATTTTGATGCAGTTAAACCCTATTAAAAACTTACGAGATGGTTATCAAAGAAACGAAAAGACTCTCTGTCTATGTATCTATCTGTTTCTTCTCTCTCTCTCTCTTTCTATGTGTGTGTGTGTGTCTCTCTCTCTCTCTCTCTCTCTCTCTCTCTCTCTCTTCTGTATCTCTTGACCTCTGTCTCTCACTATCTTCATTTATCTATCTATTTGACTTATAATACTATGTATGTCTCTCTCTAAAGATATATCGATCCAAATATCTCCCTCTATTTTTACCTTTTTTCCTCCCAATCTTTTCATTTTCTCTTCCTCGCGGGTGTCTAAAGTTGTGGGAAAAACTATAACCCGTGCCTCAATTTAAAATATGAAGAAACAGACAAAAGAAAGTATGATAATAAAGACGAATATAAAAACATGAAAAGTAAGACAGCCTTCGTTAAATATCAGCCTTTTCCAACAAGGCATCCACTAAATTCTATTCTTATTGAACAAAGCCTGCATTTGATTCCGATGCTAATTTTTATGATGATAGAAAGGAGAAAACAGTACCCGTCGAAGATTAAAATTACAAGCAAATTACGACGGAAGATAAAGAGTAGGCAGAGAAAGATCACACACTTAGGAATCAAACCTGAGTTGGCTTTGCAAATCAAGAGCAAGCGTGGTGGTCAAGCGGTCAGAAAGGACTTCCCTTCTCTATTAGACATTCTGGATGGGACTTGGTCTGTCAAGGCTGAGTTACTCTGAACTGAATGTCTTTATGCATATATTTATAGCAAGTTACTGGGTTTTGCAATAAATCAATGTTGAGCAGATAGACCTCGCGAGTTATTTTAAACATCCTTTAAAGCTCAATGTAATATGATCAGTTAAATTTATTTACAACTTCTGGGTTTTAATCACAGCTTACATGAAAATAAAATGGCTTAATGTTAAATCTCTCCTGTGAATGTTATAAGATTTAATCTGCAAAACATGAATTCTCAAATTTAATTAATCCTTTTAAACATAATTATGATGTAAAATCAATTCTGACCATAACACTGCAGGTTTAAAAATTATAAAATTTATGCAATGTCTGCGTCTTTTTACAGCTCAAAATAAAAATTGTAGAAACAGAAAGGGAGAGAGAGAGAGAGAGAGAGAGAGAGAGAGAGAGAGAGAGAGAGAGAAAGAGAGAGAGAGAGAGAAGGATAGAAAAGGAATGACAGAAAAAGAAACTAATCGAAGAAAGATGAAAAGTTACAGATATAACGAGGTGAGATAAGAAAGATAGGTAGGCAAGTAGTGAGAGAGAGAGAGAGAGAGAGAGAGAGAGAGAGAGAGAGAGAGAGGGGGAGAGAGAAAGAGAAACAAAGAGAGAGAGAGAGAGAGAGAGAGAGAGAGAGAGAGAGAGAGAGAGAGAGAGAGAGAGAGAAAGGGGGACTGTTGCTAAAGAGTAAGCACTGAGATAAAGTGGAGCTAAAATTCTAAGCACCTAAATATATTTGCAACACGAGTATTTAGAACCGGTTTGATAATGTTGCCAGATTTCAGAGTCGGAAAAAAAGAAGCTTAATAAAAAACATTGTCGTATTATTATTTTTTTTTTTTTTAATACAGCTAGCGAGTTTGCTATTCGGTTTGAATAACCTAAATGGTAATCATTTATACATATATTCAAATGCAGGCCTCAACTCTCATTATAAACGCAAGAGGATATGAGGATGAAAATTGCATTGCGCCAGGGAAAACTGCTTTGAAGTAGCAGAGAAATGAATTATATTGTTTGTTGCTTTGAGTTTGCATTAAAATATTACAAAAAAAAAAAAAAAACGAAAAAAATTGAAAAAGGGAGATCTATTAATTTACTAACACTTTTAGATTTTTGTTTATTTAGCTACTTGTTTTCTGATACAGCGCTACCACAATACGACCATCTCAGATCTTTCTGCACATCACACTTAAGCCCCCGTCAGGCACGGTGAATGGAAAAAAAAAATGCCTTACACTCGACCGGCGAAGGGAACTCGAATACGCCAAGAAGGGGCGGGCGCTCTAACACTCCAGCCCATTGTGCTTCCAACACATTTGGAATAAAAATCGAAACAATTTTGCAAACCTAGTCAGGTTGTGTGTGGATTGCGTGTGAGTCTGCCTGTATAAGAAAGTTTTATATCGGGCAAATTTTCAATTTATCCTCAAAAAAATTATTCTTTATTTTTTAGATATTGTTTTTTATAGGTTTATGTTGTTAATGATTGCAATTCTTTCAGGTTATTTGTAATAATAAAATGTGCTGCTTTCGTGCCGTAGTTTTAAATTTCTTCTCTAATTCAGGCAATTCTTCTTCCAACAGTGTGAGATAAAGAGTTGAAAAGAACAGTTTTAAGATAATGGCGTTAGTATTATATTTCATGATTTATATATATAAAAAAAAAGATCTTAAGTTATAAAACTTTTAGATCGAGAACTAGAAATCTATACATGAAACATATGAATAGTTAAACAAGGAAATTTTCGCTTTTACACTTTTTGGATAAACCTTTTCAAATCCTTGGTATCATTTACATTCTTCCACAACATTAAACAATTAACTCATTAGTTGACTGTTGTAGTTACAATTAGTTATTTCTGTTACATTTCATAAAAAAATAATTGATGATAATGTGCTACACAAATGGGGGACCTTGTTAAAATTAAGCCTTTCAGATTCAAATTTTCCATAGCAATCTTGCTAAGCAGGCACATTGTAATTGACAGCATTTTAATTACAAGGCAAAATTATCTAAATCTTAGTTGAAGTACTGCAGATTCCTTTCCTCTTTTTTTAACCATTCTCAAGTCTCGTGACCGGAAAATAAAAAGGAAGAAGAAGAAGAAGAAGAAGAAGAAGAAGAAGAAGAAGAAGAAGAAGAAGAACAACAACAACAACAACAACAACAACAACAACAACAGCAACAACAACAAAAACAAATTAATTCTTATCAACAATTAAATGTTCGAGCTCTCGCAAACAACCATCTTCAGACATCGATTGTCTCACAATTTGAAAACTCAGAAAAAAATAGTGAAATAGTTTCACATCGTTGTGGGGTTTAAGAAATGGTCCTTAAGTTAATTTTTTTTTTTTTATTAATGAGACCTTCATATCTTATTATATGTGAGATATTTTTTTACTCAACTCTTCACAAACTCATACTCAAATTTGGACATAGATCTAGCTCCACTTAAAATCAAATACAAACCTTCTGCTTGGCTTTTTTGATCACAAGACGTCCTTCAAGTTAGCTTGACATGCTTAATCAATATTAAAGTCGACAATTTTTTCTTCTTCCCCCTTTTTAATTTTTCTTTCCTTGTTACCGGGTTGTATAAGCTGAACTAATTTTCTGATTGTCTATTCAACCTTGATAAATCAGCTTGCATGTTATTGACCTATTTTGAACAGGACAAAGACACCGTCTCGTCTCGCACTAAATCTGGCTATCACGAAACTAAACAATAGACTCGAGAGTTTGCTAAGAGAGAAGAAAAAGAGAAGCCCGGACGTCTTAAAAATAAAATAAAATAAAATAAACTTTCGATTCAAATTTTATGTCCCATATCAAGCAAGCTGTTGCATAAATTTTCTTCTACATTTTTATGTACCCAACCATTCTTTGCCAATTTCTATAAAAACAACGGTTTTCATACCTGTGTTGATAAATGCTGAATTTCAAAAAAATCTTTTTTTTTGTTTGTTTTGTTTTTGTTCTTCATTATGCGCCATAAAAAATGAAAGCTCTTTTCACATTGTTTTCTTCTTATAATTTTCAATGCTTTATCTGCATAAAAGGGCTGTGATATTATTTAATTACGTTGATAATCTTTCAGGAGAGATCGAATGAAATATGAATCGATTATTTAAAAAAACGCCTTGTGGGTTAGTTGAAACAATATCTTTTTTTTTAAAGGAATTCATCGCAAAGTTAACTCACATAATTTGATATGACTGTTGTAGATGTGCTTGAATCAAGTAAACGTTTAAAACTGCTTTTACTCGATTAAACTGTCTGTGAAAGGGGAAAGGAGAAGAGAGAGAGAGAGAGAGAGAGAGAGAGAGAGAGAGAGAGAGAGAGAGAGAGAGAGGTACAGACAGACAGACAGACAGACAGACACAGACAGAGAGAGGAGGGATAGTGGTAAGGTGTTGTCAATATTTTATACGGTGCCAAAGTTCAGATTAAACGATAATGAGAAAATTAATAAGAGCTTTTTTTTTTTTTATCTATCCTGCAGGAGTCCATGTATATTTTTCTCTCGAGAGAAACCTGTTGCATCCGGATCAAACACCGCTGAATCAATGACCTGTCATTCAACAGCGTAATTTACTGAAAGTGCGCGTGATGATAGACCAGACAAAGGAAGCAAGGGGTAACGGCCAGGCCGGATGCAGTGCATGCATTATGCATTGCTGGAGTACGTAGAAACCAAGCATGGAGCCTGAGGAAAACTGAAGACCTGAAACGGGGCCATAAGCCAAATTACATTTTACACTGCATTAAATCAAAGAACAAAACTGTACTCAGAAAACAAAGGAAAAGGAAGTTTTCAGGAGGGAACAATAAATCTGTCTCAAGAAGGGAAATCAAAAGTAAAAACAAAAAATCAGATTTAAAAAAGTGAAGCAAAATAGAGAAACAAAACGAAACAAAACAGAACAAAAACAAATACAAACTGCCAAAGCTAACACAAATTTAAAACCCCTGAGAACGAACGTGACTTACATCAAGGATTTCCTGTTGTTAACAATTTTATTGTCAGTGATTTGAAAGCCATGCCAAGGACTTTTTAATTCCTGTTTTCGATTATCTCCTTTCTTTCTCAAATTCCTCCGTTCTTAAGTGAATCCTTTTCATTTCGCCAGAATCCCTGCCAGCATTGCCCTACCCCCACAATCTAATCACATTCATTCGTCACACACAGCCTTCATACCCACCCATACCCCTTTACAGGGACACAAAATCAAAATGGAGGGGAAAAAAAGCTGAGGGTTGGAGAGAACAGTACTGAAAATAAAAACAAACTCAATTTTCTCCAGTTACTCTGACGAAGTGTCCTTATGCAACTAGCTTTGTCACTTTTTTTTCCTCCCCAGCCAGAACTTTATAATGTGTGACAATAGCGCGGCCGATGATCTCTCGCCTTTTCAAATCAATCTTCGACGCAACAAAAGGCAGGGGCCAGGGGGTGTGGCATCAGAAGCCCAAATTCAATTCTCTTAGGGACAGGAAATCCTAAAAAAGAAATGCGGGTCATGGCCGAGTTTGCAAGACAGCACGTGAAAACAATAATGCCCCCCCCCCCCCCCCCTTTCTCTCTCTCTCTCTCTCTCTCTCTCTCTCTCTCTCTCTCTCTCTCTCTCTCTCTCTATCTCTCCTCCCACCCCTTCTCTCTCTCTCTCTTCTTTATATCCCTCCCCCCACCTCTCTCTCTTTCTCTCTCTCTCTCTCTCTTTCTCTCCTCCCCCTCTCCCTTCTCTCTCTCTTCTCTATCTCCCCACCCTCTCTCTCACCCCCCGCTTTTCTTCAACGCTCATGCTTTTTGCCCTCGTGAGCTGTCACGTGAGCAAAGAATGATTCTTCACCGTCTGGATGAGGTCAGTGACTGAATTAACGACAAAGCTGGGATTTATTTATTTTTTCAACGTCCAACAGGAGAATTATTATTATCATTATTACTCAGGTTCTGGCCATATCTGAACTCAGCCAATACACGGGCGCATTTTCAACAATGAGACTTGTCTTTCATTACCGGTTTAGTATTTTAAGACAAGTCAAGCCCATGTGCAATCTGACTTTAGGTGGGAATACATTCCTAAAGACAAGTTATCAGATCTGGATGCAAAGCCAATGAACTTAATCACATGATTTAAATGTTAGCATCAGTCACACTCCATGATTATTATACTGACTGATGACGGAAGTCAAATCTTTGAATACGTTTTTTATAATTCAATTCGCACCACCACCAAATAAACTTTCTGATATTATTGTCCTTGATAATAAATTGCGCAACTGAAGACAGCTGATTATCTTTAAGAGTAATGCGACTTATTTGAGGATTTCTGGAAGAAGAAAATGTCTTCGAGTTTCATAATAATTCTACCTTGCCTTATTTTTTTTTAAACATAATTATAAAGAGTCTGTAGTTCAATTTGTTGACCGAATTTTCGGTTGTAAAAAAAAACGTTAAAAAAAAAAACTCTCTTGAATACTTACTTACAGGTTTTTCCCATCACTATTTGTTAAATAGGTTTAAGGAGGAAAAAAAAAACTAGATGGCCAAACTTCAATCCTCACCACGCCCTCTTCTGGCGAACCTTACCCCCCAGTTACAAACACCATCAGCCCCGCCTTTCCTAGATCTTTTCCTTGAACACGATATTTTTTTCATCCCATTTTTCAGCAAGTCTTAAATCTGCCACACGACTGTAAAATACATCAGGTGACTCGTTGTGATGTTCAGCCACTTCCTGGTGTGGCTGTAAACATTGCATAATTCTTGGTTTGCGATTCTTTTTCCTCACTTAAAACTCTAAGTGTCAATGACATGGTGAACTCTGGTGTTTATATATATATATATATATATATATATATATATATATATATATATATATTTATTTGAGACCATTGTGAGACTTCATAGAGGTCATTGAAAATTCTTTTTACCCTATCAAAACATTTCAAATATCCATGACTAGTTTCTCTCCTTTCAAAATTAATTTCCATTTCTTGCCCTCTGGTAACATTTTGATTTTACCTCTTTTCTCTAATTCTGCGTCACCTCATCCTTAATTTATTTTCTTCTCTCGTATTCTCAGTCTCTCTCATCCTCTGTTTCTTTCTTCCGCGCTTTCTCACTCATTCTCTCTCTCTCACCGTCTCTGTCTCTGACTCTGTCTCTGTCTGTCTGTCTGTCTGTCTGTCTGTCTGTCTGTCTCTCTCTCTCTCTCTCTCTCTCTCTCTCTCTCTCTCTCTCTCTCTCTCTCTCTCTCTCTCTCTCACCGTCTCTGTCTCTGACTCTGTCTCTGTCTGTCTGTCTGTCTTCTGTCTGTCTGTCTGTCTGTCTGTCTGTCTGTCTGTCTGTCTGTCTGTCTGTCTGTCTGTCTGTCTGTCTGTCTGTCTCTCTCTCTCTCTCTCTCTCTCTCTCTCTCTCTCTCTCTCTCTCTCTTGCTCTCTCTAAACCCACTGTTAATTTTGGCCCGAATTTCTACAACTCTTTCACCTTAGTCATTTTACATAATCCTCTTCAATTCCTCGCATCCCTCTGTCTCTCCCACTTTCTTTTTTTTTACTCTCTCATCCCTCTTTTCTTATCTCAATCCATTTATACTACTTTCTTTCACGCCCTCTCTTTCTCGCTACTTCTCTCTTTCTCTCTATCTATCTTTATCTCTGTCTTTTTCCCCACATACCATGTTTTGTTTTTCTAAGAGTCTCCTTTGATACAATCTATCCTCAAATATGATTGAAATGCACAGGTCATCAACCTATGTGTGGTTAAAAAATAAATCTTCAATTTTTACTCTCTCCCGCTCTTCCACGTTCCTTTTCTTGATTTTTTTTCCTGTACAAAAGCCACTGACCCAGCTGGGCTACTAAACTTTTATTCATACGATTCAGTAGTCGCCACGACTAGTATCTCTAAATTTAAATTAGTTTTACATCTTGTCATTGCAACATATTTTCTTTTCTTTGCATATCGGGTCCCAAACTCTTGTTGGCCGTGCAGCATGCCTCCATCTACTCGCTGTTTACAACCCATAACATTGACCGGGTCTGCAATTTTTTTAAAATAAATGTATGAAAATATTTTATTTTCAAGGCTAAGCGCAAAGCATTAAATCTTCATGTTTTTATAGATCACCCAATTAATGTCCATGCATAGGTGATAAAATATAGCGAACACGTGTATCACAAATTTAAAAAAAATGTTTGTTTTTTTTCATAAAACATGTGCTTTCTTGTGATACTTTTAATTTATTGACATTTTAGCACTTTAAAGACTCCAAACCTTTTCTTTTTCTCCTTTTTTTTTTATTTCTGTCAATAAAATTGTGTGCGCAACATTATTATACTTTATTATATCCGCGTCATGCTTTCTTAAGCTTCCTTTGAAGCCAAAAAGAAAAATGCTAGTTACTGTAGGTAAGATAAATTAATATTATTCTTTATTCGTCCTATTACGACCGACTTCATACTATGATATTATTACTCTGATGATATTTCATAGTTTTAATCGAAAAAGAGCAAAACTCACGATCTTCATTGCTTACTTAAACTGAAAAAGACCAAAACATCACGAGAAGTACAAATGAAATTTGATGAACTTTGTAAACAATAAGAGAACTATTACACATATAAACTTAAAAACATAAAAATAATAGTTTCCATATTATATCTATCTTCCCAAATTCTGACATCACAATAAGTATATATATTAATATCAAGAGTTTAAGTTTAAAAAAGCTTGTTGTTTTCACATGGACCACACTCTATGTTGAATTAAGTCTTTGAACTCAAAAAAATTTTGACAATGTTCTATCTTTATTCTGGATGGGATAAATCCAGCCTTTTCCGGTAGAAAAAAGAAATTCCTTCATTTTTTTGGTGTATTATTATTATTATTATTATTATTATTATTATTATTATTATTATTATTATTATTATTACTATTTTTATCATCTTTATTAATGTTTTCTCCTTATCGAAAGCGGATTTCGCATGACAAAGAATACATAATAACTATCAACTGTTTAGTGAGCAGGAGACATTTATCAAACAATCCATATAGACAAAATAATGAGGACTTTGTTGTACTTATGCGATCTTTCAAACGAGGGGCGCAAAAAAAAAAAAAATCAAAAGCAGCTCACCATTTGCAACATATGGATGAGGAGGAAAAAATGATTACCTTGTGGAAAAAAAAAAACCCTTTTTATTCCAGTATGATTCATTGATGTTTGAGCCTGTGAATGATCTCCCCTCCGCTCCCTTTTACGCGCAGAAAAGAATAAAAATAGGAAAATAAGAGTTTTTGCTCTTGCAAAAACATAAAGTTCTGTGTAAAATGCCAGACGTTGTTAAAGGTTGTTCAGCGTGCATGCTTAGTCATGTAAAAACTAAAAAAGAAAATATCAATAAACTCATTTGAAAAGTTTCATATTTAATTGTATATATAACTTGACTTTTAACAAAGGTAAATCTATCTTTTAAACAAACATTAAAAATAATTATGATTTATTTTATTTTGATAAAGTTTCGTTTTTATCTTTGAATTGATAATAATGACAAAGATTTTTTTTTTTTGCACTCAACCAGCGTTTTAACCTTTTAAAAAATCAACAGTATCAATTCATTTGATTATTTTTGTGGCACTCCATCCACTAACAAAATAGCCAAAAGTTTTGAAACTGTGAGAGCCCTGCTCCATTTTTCCCAAATCTAAAATAATGTCTTTCCAACATCACCTTAAAAAACCTTATCATATATTTTTGTCATTCTCTCTTACCTTGCTCCCCAACCCCTTTCCACCCCACCCTACCCAAAAAAAAAAAAAAATAAATTGCTTTTGCTATCACCATTATTTCTATCTCAGTTTTATTTGTTTTCGGAACATACTTTTCACTGTTCATAGATGTCCTTTTTTTTAGAATGAACTCGCAGGATCTTTCTAGCAGATCAAGGTTTAGGAAAAAATCTTTTCCTCTCGGGATATTGTTTTTAACTCAACCTTGGAAATTGTGATATTCTACAAATTGCGGCGCAAAGAAACACACACCGAGATTCTAATATCTGGATTCCTTTATTCATGGCTTCCGGTGAGCGATTTAGCACCAGTGCGAATTGACAGACAGAGGAAGAAATAAATACGCCAGTGAATAAATCTTTGATGTAGACGTTCACTCTTATGAGAATTTTGCAATTTCAATATTATTTCCTTTAGAGATTTCACTTTTTTTTTTATTCTTCCGGTTGAAAGCAGGTTACTGACCTAGTGTTTTAGAAATATTTTCAAATTGAAAACAAGGATTGTCACGTGTATCTTTTTGTTTCAAAGATTCTCGATCTGATAAAGCATGCACGCACACACCAGATGACAACTTGCAAAAAGATGGTTCCCGGAAAGATCACTTGTGCATAAAATTTCGTTCACTCTTCTCAGTGCGTCAAGGGAAAAAAAGAGGAAGTAAAGAAAATAGTTAATTTGAGAATGACTGGGTCCCAACTCCACTGAAATTATTAAGGATTTAGAACTCTTATCTTTTCCAGCACTTGAAATATCCATAGAACCAGTTAGCGGGTCAAGGCCTTCTGCTGCTTCAAAAAGTTTGCAGGGATTTTTTTCCCCATCATGAACAATGAAAGGAATAAAGGCTTCTGTCAGCGAGATCCTCTCAATCATTTTGTATTATTTTTGCTTTCAACAGCGTGGTAAAATTTAATCAAAGACGTGACACAAATGTAAAGGCCAGTTAGGATGTTAAGAATACGGCTTTCAGGCTCGATTTTGTTCTTTACATTGACAAGCAAAGGTTTCCATTGTTTCGTCTCCAAAAGGTGTTGAGGCATGTTATATTTTTTTTTCGCTCTGCTGCATTTCTTCAACCTTTCTTTTTTGGGTTGTTGTTCTCATCTCATCACTTTTTTTGTAATATTTCATGCTGGTTCATCTCTATTCCTGCTGTTAAAGTTACGATCGCTTTTTTCCTTTCTGTGCATCATGTTCACTATTTCAAATGAAACAATCAATGAAAAGCACATCTTCAGTCAAGAGCATGATTTTGAGAGTTAAAATATTTTAGTAACAAAACGGATAAAATTTGTTCATCGTCAAATCGCGAATTGAAAAAAAAATATCTAGATTTAAATGGTTTGGACCAGTGACTCTTTTAGAAATTTACGAAAACAACGAATTTGTAACGTACATCAAAACGTCGAAGTTTTTATTTTCTCCTTCTTATTGAACAAAACGGCTGCATCTGAACAGAGAGCAAATTTTGGCCTTCATTATTTTGCTGTACTTGTTTACTATTTTATGCCTTTGTAGTAAACAAGGTGTTGATGGTGACCTCATCATGTCAACTGACAGATGTTTCTAGCATTAAATTGAAGTCATTCTTTTAATCGATTTTGACCTAGCCTTGATCTAGATTTTTTCCTGTTACACTTGATCCCGCAAATCGCTATGGCCACTCCAGAGAATGCTCATAGATATAGTGGCTATTTATTAGAGTGGAGTTCTTATTCTTTGAATGGCCAAGATAATCTCTGAATTTGTAGGGGCTTTTACCGTCCTTTATTTAAAAAGTTGTGTTTTTTTTTTAGCTTTCCAAATTTCATTTAGAATAATATAAATGTTAATGCCACCTAAATTAAGTTTGAAGTTCAAATAATACCTAGCTATTTTGAAGAAAAATACAATTCTTTGAAAAACACCAAGAGTATTATCACGCTTTAAAAAGCTATTTTCTCGTAAATTTGGTTATACACAAGTTTGAATCACTTCTAGTTTTATACCTAGACATGAACAAGCATTGGTTAAATATAAGCATAGTGGAGGATTTTTTTCCCTTAACATTCTTTAGAAAATTTAACTGGGCAGAAAAATTTACACGTATGTTTGACACTAGATCCCTGTGTCACGTGGCGGAGGAAAAAATATCTCTTTCAGCCACTCTTTCTATATGATTGTATCTTTCTCTCTTATTTTCTATATCACATTTACCCGCGCACTCCTCTCTTCTCTTATAACATTCAATGTATTTACAGTTACACTTCACTAACATATATACTTGTGTTGGAACAAAACGGGCGGAATATTTTTGGTTTATTCTTTGTGTTTTCGTCCTTGCAGATTTGTTTTAGGCTTTGTAGAACCAGTATTCACCAGCAGGTGCAACAAAAATGTAGAGAATATTCACGCGATTAAAAAAAAAAAAATGTGATAAGTCATCCTTGTGGACACGATCTTCACGAATTCAACGCGTATAATAATCGTCTTTCTTCAACCAGCCCACACAGTAGAACACAGACACACACACACACACACATAAATCTTCACCTTCGAGTTAAAAAAATAATTATTATTGAGATTTGCATGGACCCCCATTCTCCCCCTTCGCTTTCTCTTCTCGCCCTTGTTCCCTCGCCCAGTAGGCGATTCACAGAAGTTGGACTAATCCTTCCCATTCTCATAAAAGGCTCTCTAATACGCTATCAGATCCCTTGTTTTTAATGTCTTAAGGGTGTTTTATAGGCCATTGACCTGATATCCCGTGTTGAGATAAGGCGCATTTCGCGTTTTGGTCTCGCCCCTCTTGACATTGTGTACTGTGCAAAGAACTGCGGTCCCCTGCTCTGGCCCTAAGCCCCCCCGAGGCTGGAGATCGAAATCTCGTCACTCTCCTCAAGCCAGCCGGGATTTCATTCCAAAAAAGAGAAGAAAAGTGGACGACAACGAGACAGGATAAAGCGTTGGGCTTACCCAGCGCAATCTTACAAAGGGTAGTGATTGAATTTACTTGCATAATTTTTTCCTCGTTATCTGCTCTTTCCTTAAATCATGTTCCGTAGGAAAAAAAGGTAAGGTGGCGGAAGTGTTGAAGCAAAAATCTTTTAAGGAAAGGTATGAGAACAGGACACCCCCTCTCTCTCTCTCTCTCTCTCTCTCTCTCTCTCTCTCTCTCTCTCTCTCTCTCTCTCTCTCTCTCTCTCTCTCTCTCTCTCTCTCTCTCTCTCTCTCTCTCTCTCTCTCCCTCCATTATTTTCCGGACGTAACCTTGTGTATGTAATTATAATTTCCTAACTTGAACTTTAGCGCCGTCACTAGGTCAAATTCGAAAACCTAATTAAAAAGGTCAGTGTTCTCAAATTGACAGCAAGTAAATATCCCTAGGATAAGTGCACACAGTCACAGCAAAATAGTGAGTCATAATTTGAATGAAGCTAAAAACCTTATTTCACCCCCCCCCCCCCCCCTTTTTTTTTCCCTTTTGCCAAAAAAAAAAAAAAAGAAAGAAAGAAAAGAAAAGCCTGAAATCTTCCATAGGAGGTTTTTTTGTTGTTTTTTTTTTCCAGCGCAAGAAGGATTTATTTGCAATGCATGCAACTCACTCGACTGAATGTAAAATGCATTAGATTCTCGCAAAGTTTAAAACATCTCATTTCTATTTGTTGTTGGGTTTTACATTCTTAAGTCAATTTACTGGGGCTTTAAAAGAATCAAATACTAAATAAATACATTTTGATTGTGATATGTGCAGTGTTACTCAAAGCAACCTGACTTAAACATTATTTACGGATGGAAAATTAAAAATTGTCTATTTCTTCTTCTCTCTCTCCATCTGTTCTTTCTTGGTGCCTTGAACGGAGATACATGTTAAATAGATTTTTTTTTTTAATTGGATTAGCGAATTTGATCGACTGGTGACAAAAAGGTAAAAATGGCTGCTCTAAACGTGTGGGTACCCCGTTAAGCCACCTGATTTTGTCTTTCTTGATTTTTTACTGATGTAAACGGTTATGTGGAGAGAAACTATAATAAGTTATGTCCCCTTTAAGTTAACGTCTAAAATGCTGATAGATCTGATTCCGATTTGAAGGCCTTCAGGCCGCTGTTTGGAATTTATCAATAGAATCTCTGCGCATTTAACTATTTTGTCCCAAGGCCTCATTTTTAACTGATTCTATCGTTTGTTTTGAAAAAAAAAAAAAAAAGTACATGTAAAGAATTCACATTTTACCTTATTTAAACAATTAGTAAATACGCAGACATACCGTGATATAACCCTAGCACCTGTTGGCCTATTCAGTGGATAATAAAAATGAGGCTTCTCCTCCAAATTAATATAAGAAAGATTAGACCAAAAAAAAAGTTATTCTTCAATAGTACCACTAAACTAGGCACTAGGCGACAAGACAAATTGACAAAGGTCTAAAAGGCGACAAAAAGCAGGTAAAAACGGTCCAGATTATGCAACTACGTTTGAGATAGACAAAAGGAAGAAAAACTGGGAAAAAGAGGGAAAGAGAAAGAGCACGAGAAAGAGAGAAAGAGAGAGAGAGAGTAGAGAAAAAGAAAGAGAGGGAGAGAGAGGGAGAGCAAAAGAAAGAGAGGAAGAGAGAGAGAGAGAGAGAGAGAGAGAGAGAGAGAGAGTAGAGAAAAAGAAAGAGAGGAAGAGAGACTTAAGTTATAGCTCTATAAATTTTTACTTCCAGAAAAATTTTCCATGATTGGCAAAACTGATTTAAGTTACGTAAGAATCAGTCTGTGGAATGACGACTTAATGGCGCCCAATAAGTTATGCAAATAAGTACAGACGGGGACTTCACGTCTGTCTCTAGGAGTTTTGTCACCTCCAATAGCTCTGCAGCACAGCAGCTATCGTTAATGCCGGTGACAGGAGAAGAAAAAGAAATATTGAGATCAATACGTTTACTGCCTGTAATTGTCAGTGTCAACGCCCTTTTCACTGGCGCCAGATTTTGGAGTGACGTAAAAGAATGAGCTGTCAGCGTGAGCTAAACTGGATTGTGATTTAAATCCACATCTAGGCAACTATGCGCATGCAAAATTGCAATAATTTTAGATGTGCGTTCCACTAGGAATGTTGATAGTTACTGCTGTCAGATTAACTCTCCTGGGGAGAAAAGAAAGTCCGCTGTGATGTAGTTTTTTATAAATAGTTGACTTTGTTTTTCTCTGCATTTTAAGGCTACATTGGGGCATATTTGAACTTTTAAGAGCAGTATTAGCGAAATAAATAGGTTTTGTATTAACAAACAACGGTTGGAGGACTAGAAATGGACCGATTTTATCTTAAAACAGTGTCTTTGCCTTCGAGCTACAGTATTATGATTATTACAAAAGACTTGAAAGAGTCTCGGATAGTCTGACGCATATGCCAAATGATTACTGTGAGAAAATCAAAGATTCTAATAAAGGACTGATACTGAATAACGTTGGCAAATAAAATGCCGATGCAAATTGTTTTCCTACACCAGCTTTTAAAATCAGATCGAATAATTTTTGTATTATAATTAGTACACAAGAAAAGCACAGACCGAAAACCAAATGATTTATGAAACAGATGCATGGTATCCTTGTCACGAGGAAAAAGAAATATTTAGGTCAGCGGAACACTAGCTTTATCTCTTTATATTTTGTTTTGTATGAAAATGAGTGAGCGCTTTGTGTTTCGGGAAGATTATGAAAAGATACATCGTTTTTCCATTAAACTTGATGTATAGTTATATCTCATCCTGATGGGTCTGCAAAAAAGATATGGCCTTGGATTTGGAGGAAATTTCGCCTAAGAGTCAAATTATGGTCGGGTTGAATAATACATAATTAGGAAATAATTACATCATGTACTTTTAATAAAGCAGCAGAACGTTTCTGGACTAGGAGAGGGAATTATAGCATCGCTCGTATAAACCGTTTACTGAGGTTTATTTTTTTCCCTTTTTTTATAGTCAAAACAATACAGTCTCTCTCTCTCTCTCTCTCTCTCTCTCTCTCTCTCTCTCTCTCTCTCTCTCTCTCTCTCTCTCTCTCTCTCTCACTCACTCAATATTGTCTCTTTTGATCTTCATCAGATTCTTTCTCTGTTACAAAAATTCTCTTTTACACCAGTTTTGTCTGTGTTTTTCGTCTATATTTCTCTGCCTTTCTCTCTCTCTATCTCTCTCTGCATCTCATCTTTCCTTGGTTGGTCTAGTGCTTCAAGGCAAATAATATTTTTTATCCTCCTCTCTACCTCATCCTATATTGCTTTATTTTGATGTTAGGTGGTTCTCATTCTATCCCAGAGGGCACCGGTAATATCGACCATCCCATCCCTCTCTACATCTCACCATCTTTTGGGAAATATGACTCATATTGGAATGCACATGAGTTTCTAGAAATTTCCCATCTATTTGCATTGCACGAGTAAAACTAGAGCCAAACCACGAGACTGAGAGCCGGACTGCGAGCGGGTCCTACCCTAACGGTCAGGTCGCTTGTGATAAAAGGATAAAGCATTTCTGATGCCATCAATGACTTCTAGACTCCTGAGGGTTTTCATAACATCTCTATATCTCATTCATCTTTTGATTAAATACGCAATGTCCGCTGTTTACATTGTCTGGACCCTGTCCGTTTTTCATATTTCATTGATTTGTATGAATAAGTTTTCTGTTACCTCGGGTAATAAACAGTTATTGATGGTGTCATATGTTGTTTTTACATAATTATATCTTGACCAGTATTAGCTTGATCTTTTGCAATGATATCCAGTGATTTTGTTCTGATGTAAAAGCCTGTTTGGAGTGAATAATATTGCATGAATGTAGAGCAAAACTAATCCGATTTTTCTAGTAATAATTATGCCCTTTGTTGTTTATTGTTTGTTTTGGTATCAATATTTCACACTTTCTAATTTAAGAACTTGTTTATGTCGCTATTCAGAGGGCTGGCAACGCGTTGGAAAACCAAGAAATGCTGCACTTTACGTTGAACGTATAATGGATCTAAACAAAACTTAAAACGTAGCGATAATTGAGTATACTTCAATGCCATGCATAATGTTTCCAGATAGTTTAAAAATCAGTAAAATGAAAAATTTCAGTTATGGTTTAAAAAAGATAAAAAGAATCCAACGACCAACTTTTTTTTCATGATCGTTTTTTTATTTATTTATTTTTTTTTTATTTACGAAACTATTCATCAAATTTAATCACAAAAGCAAAAATATGAACAAAAGCATGAGTCTAATGTCTTGACTATTAAGAAATCTTGTAAGAAGCAAGAGCAACAAGAGGTCGACAGTTTTATCGTTATGTTAAAGCCTTTCACGAAATGCGAAGGTCAAGGATGGCCAAAGCTTTCATCTTCGGGCATGTAAGCCACTCCTTAAGGTCTGCCCATTCAAAGTTTTACCTTGATATTTAAGGGCTCTTATTTTGTTGTGCGACGGCATTATTCTGTTTTGGTGGAAAGACCGGGTTGGTTTTTGTTTTTTGTTTTTTTTTTGTGTGTGTCTGGAAAAAGAGGAGGGAAAAAAAAGAATTATAAATCGATGAACGTGGGCCCGCTGATTCCGAAACTGAGGGTCAAATTATGATTCCAAACCGGAAATTCATTCCTTTAGGCTTTATTGTTAGACTAAATTAACACCTATATCCGGTGTCGTATTACAAATAAAACCGTAAAACCCATGGTAGACTTGGTACAACAATATTTGCCTTCAACAGACGTACAACCATTTTATGCTTTTACTAAAGACATTTTCATGCTTTGATAAAAATTATATTCATTTTGCGACACGCATAATGAATGAATCCAATCTATATTTAGATCCCAACCTCGTCTTGCGATCTTTATTCCATATCGGATAAGTGAATAAATAATTTAAAAAAAAAACAAAAAAACAATACCTGTCCATAAGAACAAAACAATCCATATTATAGAAACTTAGATCTCTGGGGGGGGGGGGGGGGGGGGGTGTATTAAGAAGAGAAAAAAAATAAAAAAATGACTATTGAAAACATAGTTCTTCAAAAAAGGTTTTTTTTCATTAAACGCGCAGTTGCCCATAAGTAATGGAGGAGACAAAAAGTTTAGGAGTCGGACCGACAATATTCCATAGATGTCCCATGTCAACATACTGCTGGCACAGGCCCAACCCTTTTCACGCCCTACAAAACCATAGAGGACACTTGATTTGTTGAGAAGGGCCTTTGATATACAACAACAGCCATTTCAATAAGACTGAATGTCCTCTCAAATGAGTCTTATTTTAAGTGCAAGGTAACGCTATTCAGGTAGGTACTATTTATTTAGAGATCGCTTGTTCTGAGATAAGCTGGTTCCACAATAAATTTATTCATAGTACAAGGTCAGGTCTTTTTAAAGCATAAAGAATTGGTTCATGTACAATCAATACGGTCTATCGTTTTATCGTTTGTTTAACCTTCTCGGGCAATCCTTAACTGACCTCTTTATATCAGAGACAGCAGTGCGACCACAAAGAAACACAACACGTGGAACAACGATAGTAAATTATTCATTACGAAAACAAAAAGTTGGGATGGTTCTGAAGAAAGAAAACACTTGAAATACAGTAGCAGGTTGATTTGGTTTGGGAAGTTGGATAAACAAGGATTTAAAGTTTATGGACGTCTGTAAAGACGCGTTTTATATTAAGGAAATAGTTGTTGTTGCTGTTGTTGTTGTTGTTGATGATGTTTGTTCTCGAATTTCAGATAAACCATAGTTCACCTAGTTTCATATCATCGACTGGTGCTCCAAAACATGATGATGATGACGAAGATGAGGATGAGGTTGCTGTTGCTTGTATGAATTTTCGAAAGTATGAACATTAATGCATGCAAACAAAAAAAGTTATGAAACTGTTTTTACAACCATTAAATGTAAAGAACATTCAAACGAGGTTATCGGTGTTCGCTTATGACTTTCTCAGAAAGGTAATAAAAAGTATGATCAAGTTGACGTTCCTCCATGATTATGAATCTTCAAGTGGTGGAGTTGGATCCCACCTTACCAGCCCTATTCTTGGCCTGACGGGAAGCCACCGCCTCCGTTAAGATTCTTCGAAAAACTTAGCGACTTAAAACTTGTCATAAAGCATTATTAATTAATTTTTGAGACTAAGAACTTTCAGTGACGGAATGCGATTCCATGAGTCGGCCAGTTTTCCTCTTGGCTTGCCCAGAGACTTTCATGCAGCTGACAAAATAATACTCAAGCTTTAACAAAAAAAAATATGAAAAAAGCAATAATAAACATTTCATCATCGATTAAAAGCAGTCGCGACTCTAATATTTTTTATTAATACGTTAGATCTAAAGCATGTGCTATGATAGAAACAGCTAATACCAATCAAAATGAAGCACATAAATAAACAAAAACAAACAAACACAAACAAACATGATGATCTCAATACGTTTAAATTTCTGGAATATTCAGTAAACAAGGAGCAAGAAAAAAAAATAATATATTTTACACTTGGTAAGTCTTCATGCAGATTACAATATTATTGATCAAGATGTTTATTACTTAATTTAGCAAAGGAAAACATTCATAGGAAAAGGTGCTCAAGGTAAATTCTGACCATCTCAAATGAAGTAAGACACCTTTGACCTGTGACCATAATCCTGGTTATTTTGACCCTCTCAGGTTGCTGCTATCCCCTGATCTGTGGTGGTCACCTTCTAAGTTAACTATCAGTGGGTACCAGCTAAGCCGCCTTAAGCTCGTGTCAGACGCGACTAATTGCTCTTGATGAACACCCAACATTATTGTCAAGAACCCTTTCCTCCTACATTATTTGATATCTCTCTCTGTCTCTCTCTCTCCCTCTCTCTCTCCCTCTCTCTCTCTCTCTGTCTCTCTCCCTCTCTCTCTCTGTCTCTCTCTCTGTCTCTCTCTCTGTCTCTCTCTCTGTCTCTCTCTCTCCCTCCCTCTCTCTCTCTCCCTCCCTCTCTCTCTCTCTCTCTCTCTCTCTCTCTCTCTCTCTCTCTCTCTCTCTCTCTCTCTCTCTCTCTCTCTCTCTCTCTCTCTCTCTCTCTCTCTCTCTCTCTCTCTCTCTCTTTCCCTTAATATCTATTTATCGATGTGTCTATCAATGTAGCTCTCTCTCTCTCTCTCTCTCTCTCTCTCTCTCTCTCTCTCTCTCTCTGTGTCTCTCTCTTTCACCCTTTTTTTCTCTCTATCTCTCCTCTCTCTCTCTTGCTTTCTTTTCAAAAAAAAAACCACACATATACACACATACACGTAGGTACATAGTTATTATCTTTTCATCCTGACATTTTCAAAAACTTTTCTTTCCTGTCCTTATACTGCATTTTCCCTCTGCTTTTTCCCCTTCGCAAGCCCTTTTTATCGTCTCAACATTAATTTCTTCCTCAAACTTTTTTCCCCACATTAATTTTTTCCTCAAACTTTTTTCTTGTCTCTTTAACCCTTTTTTGACTTAAGTTGTTACATATTCATAAGTCATTCTTATGCAATGGGCAACGAAACTAAACATTCCATTCTCAATCCCTTGTCAAAATTATCCCATTAAATTCAATTTCAGACAACACTTGCTCTTTCAAAACTAGGTAAACGTAACTATGACTAAGATTTATGACAACAGAATCTTTTAGCAGGAGAAACTTAGTCTCGTCCCAGCTCATGATGAAAAGCGATACTATGACTTAATGACAATTTAAGGAAAGTAGACTATTTCTCTTGTTACGCTGCCCGGAGTATAAAATTAATGATGCAGCGAGTCATTGTTGTAGCAATGTATTTTTACGTTCAGATCTTTTCTGGCGTATACGCCAAACTATACTTTACGCTTATTTGAACAATTTGACACATCCGTTAGTCCTTTCTCTCTTTTCCTGGCTTTGGAAAGCAACTCACTAACTATTTGACAGCCAGAGAAAAGACAGGAAGGGGAGATTATTGAGGGTAAATCCACACAGCCCTTAAGTTACTGAGGCGTAACAGGTCGCAGTATTGTTCGAGGCTTTTATTTTTCGCAACCACAAATCGGGGTGTATAGAAGTATAGTAATCTCCCGGAAGTAGACCACGTTTTCTTTTTATGAATGGCAATTGGTAATTTTAACGAATCCAAAGGAAGTTCTTTTTTCGCATGGTTTATAATTTCATGCTGACATGAGGAACGCCTTCCTACGTTACGTCTCCCCCTTCGCGATGCTTGTAAGACTTAACAGTAACTTGATGACCATGAAAAATCTGGCGAGGAAAGTCTGGTTTCCTAAAATTATTAATTTGAGTAAGGAAATTATTATTACAATCATCTCGAAATTTCAATGAAAATTAGCTTTTAAATAAACTAAGAAAAAGACTATGTTTTACATATTTTCAAATGAACAGGACAGATTTAGCGTTTAGTGTTTTTTTTAACACAAGACTATCATGCTAATTAAAAGTGTTATGATAAATTGATCCAGCATGTTCGAAATACATGTTTGTGTTTATCTCAGTATCATCTACCTATTGTGGATTATCAGTGATTTACGAGTTAAACTTTTTGTTGTATATATTATGATAATCACGCATATGATAATTTTTTTTTTGTAAATTAGAAAAAATTTGCATTTAACTCTTTATTCTAAATTTGATAAATGGACTGTGCTAACATTAATTTGTACAGATCATCCTGTAAAATTTTAGCTATACATGTACACTCACTTTGAAGCGACATAAAACCTATAAACAAAAAAGAAAAGAAGAAAATAACAAAAGAAATGAAAAATTAAATCCACAAGACTTCATTTTAGCTTTAAGGTAAAGTTAATAATTTCATTAGCGCGAGATGGCAGTTTATTTGTCGTGATAAGCTACCGTTCATCGCTAATGAAACCTCTTTACAGATCTTTTGGTTTAAATATGTGGAGAATAAAAAGGTTGGAGCTGACATCTTGATACCAGAAATAGGTCTGGATTGATTGGAGTCGTGACTAGACAGAGGAAGGAGTCTTTATCAAGCGAATCTCAGTTTACATTTAGGGATCATCTTCAAAGTACAATAAGGCATGTTTTTCGATCCTTCGTCTCCCTCCCTCCCTTTCTCTCTCTCTCTCTCTCTCTCTCTCTCTCTCTCTCTCTCTCTCTCTCTCTCTCTCTCTCTCTCTCTCTCTCTCGCTCTCGCTCTTTCTCTCCCTCTCTCTCTTTCACGCTCTCTATCACTTCCTTCCTCTCCCATCTCTCCGAATGTCCCCTTCCTTTTTTTCTGTCACTCTCTTCTTCTTGCTCGACCTTTTCTCTCCTTTTTTTTCTTTCTTCTTTAAAAACTTTCCGCTCTCCTTCTTACTATTTCTTTTTTTTCTATCTGTCTTCTTCTACCATCCCTCTACCTACATATCTACTTTAATTTTCGTCATTCATATAACATATTAAAATGATTGGCCCTCTTCCTCCTCCTTCACTCTCTCTCTCTCTCTCTCTCTCTCTCTCTCTCTCTCTCTCTCTCTCTCTCTCACTTCTTTCCGTATAAAACATTGACAACACCTTACCACTATAACTCTTTCTCTCTCTCTCTCTCTCTCTCTCTCTCTCTCTCTCTCTCTCTCTCTCTCTCTCTCTCTCTCTCTGTGACTCTCTCTCTTTCTCCCCACTTGTTTTTTTTTAGTTTTGTTTCTCACTTCTCTCTTTCTCAATTCGACTGTGCGATTATTAAAAGAAAAGAAAAAAATCGAGAAATGCAAAATTTGACTGACCTACTGATCCTAATCCAGCAACTAAAATAATAATTAGCCCAGATTTACGACAAGCCTTTCCCTGCCTGCCAATATTTTACAGTCTAATCGAATCTGGCCAGCCTTTTACTTGTCTCCGGCAGTGGGAGCAGTACCAAATTTGTCTGTAGTAGAAGCAGTGTTTCAATTACATTTTGGGAAATCAATAACGGCCGGAAGAACAAGGGATAAGGTCACGAGACTAGGTTGGCATCACTACGCTGAAATACAACAGTCAAACTTTGCTGGATATTTGCAGAATGATTTTTATCAGAAAAGTTCCTCTTTTGTAAATGCCATTCGGTTAAACAATCTCTAATAAAATAATATACTATTGACTTTTCTATCATTTTTCTTTTTTTCTTTTTCCTCCTTTGATTAATACATTGATCATTCTTTCCGTTTAACTAATTTTCCTTCTTGTCATGAGTTTTCTTCTGACGACGTCTCTTTTAAAAGCTCTTTTTACTTTTCTTTTTTATATAATGATTATCAGATGGCACAGGAGGAATTAGCCCCCGATTCTTTTCAGATCTTCCAACATTATTAGTTATCATAGAGCTGAGGAGCAAAAATATTATTTTGTAGAACACCCGAGCGCTGAGACAACGACAGGATTAAAGTTGTCAGCTGAGTATACAAGCCAGGAGCATAGAACATCACCTGGCTTTGGTAATGAACTTGCAAGAAATCTAACAGTTTCGATCATTTTACACTATATCTACTCTATCGGATACAAAACAGAAATAAAACAAAAATATAAAAATGTGAATTATTTTGTTTTTGTTTGTTTGATGGATTTTAAATTGAAAAGGGCCAAAAAGAAATTCGCCATCCCTTTTTAGTACTCGAGTGACGATTAAATTAACTAGTTTGTTTGTTTTTTCATAATATTGAAAAATCAGGCTCAGGGTGTATTCAGACGGGGAGATTTTGCTGTAACAGAAATACAATTCGTTGAGCTTCTTTTAAAAAATCCACAAAAATCTTTAAAAAATTTTGATCTGAGCATGATTCTCTCTTCAGCACTGGTCATTATTGTAACTCCACATTTCTAAGTGTAGTACATTCTTTTTTTATCATTATGACCACATCATCGAAAGATAATTTCACACGATCTTCCAGCTGACTCGGTACTACAGCGGACCTGGTGTCTTCAAGCATGACACGTTAGACACGATACATCGCAAACTTTCTTGCTTGTCAGCTCGAATGGGTAGACAAGTGTGCGTGAGCCAACAAAAACGCTTCACGTATTATTGCTTATAGAAATGGTTTTCTAGCTAATCCTCTTTACTACATACATGTGACTGTCCAAAACCGATAACGATTGATAATTGAGGAAAGCATTATAGCCGATTTGTAAGTTTATTCTGGGCTAACATTGAGAATCACCAGCACAACTCACGATCAGGAAAAACATGGCTGACTTGTATCGGAGGCTGCAATTCAGCATTTCTTTTCTCAATACTGAAGAAACAAAAATGCCTTCCTTGTAAGTTGATGTACGTTTTGGTTTTTTTTTTTTTATTTCATCGATTATCAGTCACATACTCATAATTATTTCAGACATGATAGTTTGCTTAGCCAATTTGGGAGAATTGCTAGAGAATATGTTTGTTTTTAACTTACCAAACTCCCGGCATCAGAAATTTATATGGAGACGATTATTTACATGTATGTGGAAAGCTGACTGTTTTTAGGAAAAAAAATGATAGTAATGATAATAATCTACCTTTCTCTATGTAACCGTCAGGTATGGTCACAAGAGCTGCAGTCAAAAGTTGCAGAACAGGACGAGCAACATAACCAAACCAACAACCATTGCAACTACTTGCTGGCTTCTTAAGAAAAACCAGTCAAGGCAGGGCAAACACTGTAAGAATAACAATGACATGTTTTAATAGTTGTTCTGCTTAATACTAATCGGGGCTGTTGTCCAGGAAATTATCGAAATAGGGAAAAGCGAAAATATTGCCGGATAAATTGATTTTGCTCGATATAAATATGTTGACATTTATTTTTTTTTTATTTCAAACTTTTCAAAGAAGTACAATTTATTTGGCATCACTTGTTAGGAATGCTCAGGTCTTGACAGACACAAGATCAAACTAATTATAACTTGATTTATAGTGAGAGCAACATCCATGAGTCAGATATCCTCACCCGCCACATATCTGTGTGGGTATTTATTATGTGTAATTAAGAAAAGCAAATAATTAAATCCTCTTCATTATTTATTGCTTACGGTCGGTTTATCGAACCAAACAGAAAGAACGATGGGCATAATTTTTTTTCTAATCTTCATGCAAGATTAACATAAAAAGAATTTAGTGTGATCGAGTTTTAGAAAGCAAATGCATGTGTTAAAAATGTTTTTTCTTACCATCACCATTTAAGGATAAAAGCGAAACTCAATGGGCCTAGCTGTTAATCTTGAAATAAGCATATCAGTTATTGGTTGTTTTTATCTTTATGTTACCAGATCCAAAGTTCTATACTCATGATGTCTATGTTTCGCAAAAAGAAATGTTCCCAAATAGCACACTAGATATTTAGCTTAAACTAATTCGTTTCCAGATATAAACTTTTCTGTGGCAATCGGTATGACTTAAAATCTTATCTGATCTATCATGTCATTGAAATCCCATACTATGAGAAAAACATTCAATAACAAACTACTTCAGGTAAAACATACTACAGTGTGGTATAACATGCCTTCAGACTTTCTACAAGTGGATGTGATACTTGAATCAAAACTAAGACTTTCAGATGTTTTCCAGTGAGGTATTTAAAAGACATCGAGATAGACAGAAAGATTGATGAAAATCTCCAAGCGAGGAAGCTAAAGACCTTGAGACAGAGAAAGAAGAAAAGGGGAGAACAGGTGAGAGAGAAAGAAAGAGATCAATAGAAAGAAATTAGACAGAACCAGAAAGAAAGAAAGAAAGAGAGAGAGAGAGAGAGAGAGAGAGAGAGAGAGAGAGAGAGAGAGAGAGAGAGAGAGAGAGAGAGAGAGGTGGGGTATCGAATGTGTGGAGCACAAGGAGGCGAGATAAAGATAGATAGGGTTGAGAGTCCTCATGAGGTTTTTAAATCTACTTTACCCTGAAGAAGGTGAGGTCACGGTAAATGAAGAGGCTATATCCGGCGCGTTACAAATCTTCAAGTAGGAGGCTTTCAGCCCTCCGCATAAATTAGTCGCTTTTCACATAAGGTCACCTTTTCGATAATAGCCTTTATGTTCCAGTGTGTTGAAATACAGTAAAAGCAAGGCCGGATGTCGTAAATTTATTGATTTCCGTCTAGCCTTAAACGATTTAAATGTCTTGTTGATGATACTTCGAGCCTGTAGCATTAAAGCACTATTGTGAACGCATGTTAATAAATAAAATAAAAAAAAAGCGACCCAAAGAGTTTCTTGAAAATAGACCCAGATGCAGATTCAAGAATCTACGTTAGATTCTTGAATCTTTTTGGTTTAAAGGGGATAAATTATGTCTTATATTTCAAGAAAATCTTTGGGTTGCTTTTTTATTTTCAATGCTTAGGAAATACAACATATATGATTAAAAAAAATAAAGAAATAATGAAATTTGGCTCTCATGTAATATAAAATTATAGTAATATAATATAATTAGATTACCGTATTCTGCACTTGTATATTGATCAACTGATCGATTACTTTTATTTTTAGCACTTTTAATGCCATTTCGTTTCTTATAAAGAAACATATTAGGGCATCTTATAGCTCAGAACAGGCAACCAGTTTCAGTCATATACACATAAAAAATTTTTCTGAGTGTGCCTTGTCAGGACCTTTTTTAATTGAAAACAAAGCGACAATAAGTTGATCTCACTTAAACCATGCAGTCGTGGCCATTTTTATTAGAATGTAAATTTACACTTGCTATTATCGAAAATGTTATTTAATGCACACAACAATGAATGCAAAAAAATGTTCATAGCATAAACTCATAGGATATATTAAGATTTTTTTCCCTTTAAAGTCATATTTTTTTAACAATGTCATATTATGATTTAAGATCAAATGGAACAATTTTTTATGTTACTTTTCTTTTCCATGAATAGATATCATTGTGTCTATATAGTTACACTTAGTCGTGTTTTTTATGTAAGAAACATGATAGCTCGGGTAAGTATTACATGCGCGAGCTTTTAGCGACCCAACCTTAGTTTAAAGACGTAGGTAACCGCAAAGCACACAAAAAAAACCCCGTCACCTTTATATTCATTACGGGCTTTATTAAAAAATATAAAAAAGAAGAAAATATGAGAAAGTCATCCCTTTCAAGTTTGCTTTTTAACTGACCTCCTAACACGGCTGTTACAAGCATGTGTACATGTATTAAGATTACATGTCCAGCTGTATCTCAAGCAGTTACGAAACGAAACCTCATCATACTGCGGTTTTTAGTTTACTCAATATTAAACAGAATTTAAAGTTTATATTGACCTATAAGTTTCTAAACTATAAACGTTCTACTGAATTTAGTTTTCAGACTAGTTTAACACATTTGTGAATCTGTTCGGCCCAGACGCTAATGTAGAAACTTTAGACTGACCACCTGATATCTCTAATATATCATAGTTACCTTTCATAATGATATTGCGTCAAATTTCATAGTCGGTGTTTGGAAGCTGATATGAAATGTGCCCTAAGGTATTTCCTCTCTCCATGTGAATAATTGGAGTAATTCGAGACTTATGGATCGACTTTTGCTCTTCATCTCCAATGTTTGCATCAGTTATTTGAGTGACTTTATTAACCGTATTATTACTAAAAGACAGCTAACCAGATGGTATTTATAAACGCCGGGGGTGGCCATTTATTCTATAATCATGGAATTGGCGCAAAAGAAGTCCATATGTTTGGTTTTCTTGTTTTTGTTCTGCTTTTTTTCTCTTTCGAGACACTTAATTTTCGAGTATTTCGAAAAACAGCAGCAACAGGAACAATATCATTTTATACTCGTAATTGCAACATTTGCATTCATTGACTGAACTAAAAAAGATGTCTTTCAGTTAGCTTCAATAAGATTAAGGATTAGCATTTTTTTGGACTATGTCTCGATCGAGCTTGCCTCATCTTGTAGTTCACACCACGGAGAGCTTACTCGTTCTGTGCACAGGTCTTAAAGTTATACCCTTCTCATTACAGTTCTATTCTCTGTTAAGATTTTTATCTCTACTTTTTTTTCTTTATGTTTATACTATTCTGAAGACCTGTATACGTGAATATTGTGACAGATTCAAAGGGCTTCACTGACTGTGAAAGGAATAATCTTTCTAGATCTGCGCCATAAGAACAGTGAAGAACTTTGGAAATTAACTTTCACTCTTCATTTATCTTTGACTTTTAACAGTGCAGACATTAGAGTTGTCAAAATTACCTAACATTGAAAGCAAAGGTCACAGAAAGTTTTAAATTAGGGAGGGAAAAGCAAATTTCAATAAGTGTTTCCCACACACACATCTATGCACAAACATAAGCAGATAACCTATTTCAGCATTACCATTTAAAAAAATATGTCTAAAGTATGCACATAAAACTGTCAAGTACCATAAGTTAACTCTTTTATTTAACATTACGTAGCAGCTTTAAATGATTTCTCTTATCATTCATTACTTCAAAGACTGCATACCGGTTGTTTTCTTTCAGTCTCCGACCTCATTCATAGAATGGGCAGGAAATTGGTACTTATAACCACCATTGATACCAGATAATCTCAAGTTAGGGAGTTCACAGCCTCTGTGCTTGGTGGTGCAACTAGTATCGTTGTCTACGCTGACACCAGGACCTGGAGAAAACGTGCTCTAAACATTAAATAAATTGTCATGGAAGCAATCTATCAAATAGTTGTCACTCAGCATTTATTTCCAATGAATACTGTTTGCAAATACATCCAGATAGCAGCTTTAACGAGTGTTAATATTTTTCTCTATAACGCTACTATCTTATTGATTCATAAAGTAATCTCTATTATGAGATAACGCAGCATTCTCAGTTTCACTTCTATATTTGTAATTTTATTGTAATAATACATAAAAGTATAGATTTAGTCCGTGGGTTGTTCAAGCGCCTTTATTTAGATTCGAACCCTTACTTCACTACACAGTGGCTCTATCTACCAGATGTCTGGCGCCTCGTGTACCCGTGTTTACACCTAACTTGCGGTGTGAATAATTTATTTCTTGTTAAAGAGAATTTCTCAAAAACTTAAGGAATCTTTTATCACGGCCAATATCCTTACCTCGGATATTCGGCTGAAAAAATAATCGACAAGAAAACCGAGTGCTAACATTGATGAAAGGGGGAGTTATTAAATGCTTTTCAGTGTCATCTAGCTTAAATTATTTTGAGACGACTTTACCTGATGAGCAAAATGGGCCACCAAATTCAATTTTCTTTTTATATTTCTTCAAATTGAATGAAAGAAGCTTGCTTGTGTTTTGTTTGTTTTTTGGTTGTTTTTTTTTTTTTTTGTTATAGTTATTTTCATTCTTTTGTCCTTTGATTTCTGCCGCGAATTCATGTCAACCAAAGGTTAAATTTATCAATAAAATTTTAAGCCCACGATTTTTCAAAAGCTGTTATGTGATCCTTCACATCTTGAGAAGACTTGAAAGTTTCCCTAGCTATTGCGACCAACGCTTGGGAAAACTAACCAAGACTAATCGCTGACATTGAGAAATTAGAAAAAAAATTGAAAACTTCTGCAAAGATCCACAGTTAATAGAACTTGTTCTACCCATTTGTATCAACCTGTTACGGCAAAATGCAAAACGCTCATCTCCCTTTAACGACAGTTGTTTATCCCTCCTTGAAAACGCACCGCTAATTATTCGTTCATGGAGGACATGTAAAAATGCTAAGAATAAGATCTTAGCAATATTTTATTTTAAAGCTGTAAGTCTCGAAAAAAAAAAAACAACAACATAAACTTGTATTTTGAACGATCCCAGCAGGGTAATCTAACATGAGTCAGCGTACCGTGCTAAACTTAAGACGATGGTTAAAATATCATTTTGCGTTCTCTGCATTTCGTACCTGTAATGTTTTATAAGAAACCCGTCTGAGTGAGACAGTCAGAGAAGAGTGTCCTATTATCAAACGGCGCTGTGTAAATGTCCCTTTTGTCGGACGCAGACCAAGCGTTAAAACTTTGGCTAACAGTAGTTGTTGACCCACGGCTTCCCCTTGGCTTAGTCCATTTAAACCAAATTTCCGGTCCGTGGGTCCATCAGGAGTGAGGAGATCATGGCTTGTGTAACCACTAGAAAGATTAGATTTCCAGCCCTATAGGTGGCAGGCTGACGATCCAAACCCTGGCTTCAGTTTTAAAAATTGTATTTACCAAACCTGTTGCACTAAATTTTGAGAATTATCTGTATCCTGTGCAGATATTTTTGAACATCTTGTTAAAACGTTCATTATCTGTAGAATCTAAAACAATGGAATCAAACCGCGCAAGCCCCGTTTCACTTTTCTCCTTCCACCAATCCTTTGTTTTTCTACCTAGTGACACCCGTGGTCTAACAAGCTTTTGTTCCGAGGTAGAGACGGGTGAGTTAATCTAAAACAAATTTACCAATCCCACTCATGCGTCGCCACGGGCCGAGGCTTCTGTGTTTAGGATCTTGTTGCGTTCTTTGATATATCCAATCCGATCTTTCATTTCAACAAAGCCGTTGGAATCTTACAAAAACACGTTGGATCTCGGAATGGAATAGTTGCTTCTCTTGACAGACGCTGAACTTTATTTGAGGGCCTCTTGTCCGGCTTTACTTACCTATGGTTTTAGTGGTGTTTAATAAAGATATTAAGCCATGGTTCTCGGTAGGAGCGCTGTCTGAGGATGAAAAAGTACTGTTGGGGAAGGAATGGCGTGGAGCTTCTAAGATAGTTGACATAGAAAAAAATATGAAGAGGGAAAAAAGACTAAACGTGTAGTCATCGGATAATCGAAATTAAATCTGCCCTTTAACGACTGGCCATGCCAATATTTGTGTGCCATTGTAGTAGGTTTCCTGGTGAACTTGTGCCATTGTGCAGAGACCTTCACAAGAGGCGAAAAGTACAAAATGGACATTGCAAAAGCGTGCACTGCATATAATTCAGTAGACTAAAATGACACTTGTATATATAGCAATTACTGACGAAATGGAGACTAAAAATGGCAATGAAGGTTATAGTTAATAGAAACTCCAAAGTTTCATTAGACTAACGAATTTCGTAACTACTTCTTCAAGTAAAGAAAATGCATTTACTTGAGGTGAGGAATGAAATAAAAATATACCGAATTCGCTGTTATTAGTGTTTATATCATCCAGCACCACGGGAGTTAAAGTTAGCCAGACAGATTGCTTCCATATGAACTTTCCAATCTGGAGTATCCCTCAGGAGATAACCGGAGATAACTTGGCCATAGGCAGTACATGGGCCGATCGTCACCGAAGAGTGTGTGTGACAGAAACAGAAAGGAGGGAAAAAGGGGAGAGGTGGTATATAAGGAGTAATAGAGGAAGAAGGAGATTAGATCCAGTGGCAGTGGCTTAAGCTACAGATTGTAAGTTCTGGTTCAGATTTAGGACGAAAGCAGAGCCTTGCTGTCATTATCACACACTGGGTTTATCTGTACCTGAAATCTGTCCCGCTATTATTTCTCCCCCCCCCCCTCCCCCCGCCTCCTTTCTTTTTTACTTCTCTCTCTCTCTCTCTCTCTCTCTCTCTCTCTCTCTCTCTCTCTCTCTCTCTCTCTCTCTCTCTCCCCCTCATGTCTTTCTCTTCATAATCCCACACCTCTCTCATCCTCTTACTTAAATCTTTTGCATTTACACCAGAATTTTACTTACAGTGCCTTAGATAAAACGACCGTTTAGTTTTCAGAGCTATAAATAACTAAAATTTAATTTGAAAAAAAAAAAAAGCTTCATAACAAAAAACTTTGTAATCCCTTTAAGATATTAAAATTCCACTTATTTTTATGCCAGACCTACAAATACCAACATACGCTATGAGAGTTGCGAGCTACTGAATCTAGAGAATATACCAAACAGTTACATGTACTAATTAGTGGCGAAATCTTGTATTACGTCATATGAAATTCATTCAAATTGTTCGAACTGCAACAAAAAAAAAAAAGTGACACTACTACCAATGACAGAATCAAAATCATTCACTTTTATAAATTCAGATCACTTTTTTTAATTATTATAAGCAAATACGTTACATCTTCGGCGCTTGTTTTTTTTTTTTTTTAATTTCTTTTAAAATTTTTTAAAAAATTTCATTCATCGTCCAAGATAAACTAGAAATTTTAAACACACACACTCACATATATATATATAAATATATATACATACATATATATATATATATATATATATATATATATACATATATACATACATATTTCTTATAATTACTAAATTGAGCAATTATTGATCAATACCATTTTGTTGTTTTCTAAATCCTTATAACAATAATAGCGGTTGCACAACATGCATATTTCGCAAATGTAAAGGTCGCACTTTTGGGGAAGCTTCTTGGGACTCGATAGTAAATCCTGCTCTTAAAGGACCACCGTCACTGGCTACCGTCACTGACCACCGTCACTACGAGTAACCGTTCTAGACAAGTGGCCTGTGACACAATCACAATATCAATGTCGGAGAGCCGGATTTACGGGTACATTCAATTTCCGGCAAAACCATACATCAAAGAAAGCCGCATGTGAGTTTTCCGGCAAAACCATACATCAAAGAAAGCCGCATGTGAGTTTTCCGGCAAAACCATACATCAAAGAAAGCCGCATGTGAGTTTTCCGGCAAAACCATACATCAAAGAAAGCCGCATGTGAATTTTCCGGCAAAACTAAACATCAGAAGAAGCCGCACATTCAATTTTCGGCAACGATTACGAGCATGTATCAAAGTCGAACATGTAAATATATATAAGACGCTAGCCCTCCAGACCTCGCCAACTTTGAAATACTAAGGCTTTGTTCCCACTAAACGCTCGACAACCAAATTTTACACACACTCTCTATCTCCCTCTGTCTGTCTCTAATTGTCTATACCTTCCTTTCTCTGTGTTTGTTTCTTCATCCCTCTCTCTCACTCTTTGTCTCCCCCCACTCTCCGTCTCTCTCTCCCTCTCTCCGTCTCTCTCCTCTCTCTCTCCTTGTGTAAATATAAAATTGCAATGACACTATTCGTACACATATGACACATGTGTAGCGCCTGTGACACACTCACTTGTTTATTTGTTGCGGTAAGAGGTAATCACAGTTGCCTTATACGAGTCATGAATAGAGATCTGAAAATTAACATGTGTTGTTTGCCAACCTATGGTGCGTAGACTAAATCAGTTTGTCGCATGAAGTTGGAGAGACAGCTGGTTAAATTATTTTGCAAGTGCCATGGAAATTACTTTGTCTCAAACGAACCGAGGAAAACCTGCATTGATTGTTGATGACTTTTTATATCGCTTGAAGACAACAACAAAATCCACCAGGATATGGCAGTGTTCAGCAAAGAAGAACTGCACAGCCAAGATCACTACCGGATCAGATTCGCTCGACATCCTACATGGATGTACTATTCATTCACACGAAAGAGACGTAAAGAAGATACAAACTCACACATTGAGACAGGCTTGTAAAAGGAGAGCTGCTGAAGACACATGTGAGAGACCAAGAAAAATTCTTGTGTCAGAAGCCAGGCGGGATGAGACGTCGACGACCGTGACATGGGAAATATCAGAAGAGCGATGTGGTTCGAAAGGAGAAAAGTTCTTCCAAAAGTTCCAACAAACCGCAAGGAGGCTCTTATTGCATTGGAAGGCATTCAGCCCAGAGACGGAGTAATTATTAAATCGGATTTTGATAATGAAATCGGTGTGATCATCAACACTGCGTCTGTTCTTCGCTGATGGTACTTTTAAAAGCTCACCGGACCATTTTTTATCAGATCTATACATTCATTGGTCACAGAAAAGGACATTATATACCCATGATGTTTTTGCTGTTACCTGGGGCTTCCAAAGCCATTTACGAAATAGCCTTCAAACTTTTCAAAGACACCTTTCGTTCCCAGACTCGAAGTGAATTTCTTGAAAGAACTCTTTTTCTAGACTTTGAAAGAGCTGCGCTTGAAGGAGCTAAATCGTCTCTACCAGGAACAGCTCTGAAATGCTGTTTGTTTCACCTCAAACAAAACTGGTACAGAAAGATTCAGGAATGTGGCCTTTCCGTCGACTACAATGATGAAGATTCATCCATCAGGCAAATTTCGAAAATGACTTTTGGATTACCTTTTTTGGATTTCTTGGACATTTATGATTCATTTGCTTTTGATTTTTATCTGGAGGCTCCAGAAGATGACAGACTTCAAAAGTTCTATGACTATTTGCTCAAAACATACATCAAGAGCCACTCCCTATTTCCACCCACATTGTGGGCTAGTGTGACCGTCTCTGAAAAAAGAACCACCAACGGATGTGAGTCTTTTCACAAACAACTTAACGGACTATTTTACAGATCACATCCAGTAATTTTTGAACTCGTAGATCGTCTACAAGAAGTGGTATTTGAATATAGCTTCAAATTGAAAGGAAGTACGAAAAAAATCAAAGCAAGTGACCTGAAGAAATACAGATGGGAAGAAGAAACAATGACCATGTTTGATGCAGGTGATATATCAAGAAAAAAATTCCTACAAAGAATTTGCTGTTCCAACTTGCCAGCAACCAATATCTTATAAAAATGTGCGACAGACTTGTATATAGTTTTAAATCTTCAACTTTTAATGAAACACTGCCTTTGGAGAATTTTATCCATTTAAACAAGCCTTCATTAAAACACAACATTTCTAATGCAGCCCCATTTGCGAAAACAGAATCGTAAATGTGACAGTCCCAAGCCTGAAATGCAGAGGGGAAATGTTGAATACATATTTCACTAATCGATCAACACACTCGAACATATTTTTTCCCGAAATGGCGCGATCATTTTTGTATGTACAGTTTTGCCGGAATTTGTATGATCTAAAAATGGGGACAATTCGGAAGAAAAAAAAATGCCGGAAATTGCATACACTAAAACAAATGTTGCCGGAAAACGAAAGCTCCCGGATTTACCTGAGGCGCTGACATCAAAAACTTTGTATAAAGCCAAGAACTAATTGTTGTTATCTGCAATGGAGAAAGAAATTTGAACTGATTCGCAGCCAGAAAAGAGTATGCAAGTAGATTTTGCTCACACTTTTGAATATATAATACATGTACCTTCTAAACAGTTCTTACAGTCCATTAAAGAAAACTGTCACACATCAGTCAAAAAAGCATGAAAACATTAGTGATCTCTAGTGTAAATAAATATATACTACTACTACTACTACTACGACTACTACTACTACTACTACTACTACTACTACTACTACTACTACTACTACTACTACTACTACTACTACTACTACTACTACTACTACTACTACTACTACTACTACTACTACTACTACTACTACTACTACCACTACCACTACCACTACCACTACCGCAACCACTACCACTACCACTACCACAACTACTACCACCACCACCACCACACTACTACTACACTAATGATGATAATAATAATAATAATAATAATAATAATAATAATAATAATAATAATAATAATAATAATAATAATAATAATAATAATAATAATAACAATAACAACAGCATCACGATTAAAAATTAAAGCCTGTAAAATTATTTGCTATTGTTAAACAAAAATTAGAAAAAGAAAGAAAAATCATAAGAACTATTATAGTTCTTATATCATAATACCTTTAAATGTGTTGGCGGAAAGCCTTACAATGGGGAAAAAACAGTCGTTTTTGCATGAAAAATCTTTGAAATTTTTAGGCTGAGATAAATAAGTGGGTAGTCTAAAAAGTATGACAAAGGTATACAAATAAAACAGTCATCGTTAAGTATTCTTTCATTTTACTCGAACATCAAAGTGTCGTGGACAAAAATGAACACATATTACATGCTTGCAAATGATAGTGAATTAATTTTTTTTTAATTAAGCATTTCACTTCTCCTGCACCATTTTAAATTTTTTCCCGTATTATATCCTATACTAGCAAGCCTATACTTATTTGTGAGAATAAGTTAATCTCAAGGGACGAACACGAAGTCGGATATCCGGTTCAGCTTTTTTTTTTCAAAATATCCCAATATCTTGATACCAACTTCTGGTGACAACTTGTTGTGATAGCAGATCTGAATTGAGAGGACTTGGAGACTTAAGGAATCGGCATATCGAGATGGATGCTTGAAACAGAAACCCACAACTTATGGCGATTACGTTTTGCTTAGGCAACTTGAAATGGTGAAAACTAAGACCGAAGGAAAAAAGAAATCTACATTTTGTAGGGTCTCTTAAGAGATTGGGGTTATGTGCATCTTTTGGTTTTTATGGTCATATAAAAGCTGCTGTAGTTATGAAATAAGAATAGAGGATTTGTGTCAGTAGATCTTTGTTTTCCGTATTATTCCAGATAAGATCCCAATCACAGGTGGCCACGCCTTGTGACCTCAATACCACGGGTTCCCAGATGTCAGAATCTGATGCCAAGTAGATTACAATAACATTGTTATGTTGCTAGAAATATTTATGGGAAGATGTGCAATGTGGATTTAAATTGTACCGAAAGTTTTATATTTAGTCTGATACATCGTAAACTGTTAAAAGAGTTTATTCAACCAAGTGAGCTGTTACAAACTTTGTGGATGGGGAGAAATATATTCAATAAAATTACTGTTTCAGGGATGGTAAGAAAACGATACCGATAAAGATATCATGAATAAAATAATATCTCGGGGTGATTCATGTTATGGGTTATGACAATTTATGGCAATACTTTTTCATTTCTTTCTTTTATGATTGAATAATTCTCTAAAGTTTCTAGCCCACACACTGGTATAATACTGAAACTCAAAAAATGTCATTAGACCTTGGAAGGTATAAATGTTCTTCAAGTTACAAAATAATTGACAATGTAAGGAATAAAATTAGATTCTAATTTTTTTTCCCGCATTCTTTTCTAAATTAGGTAAGAACAAGTGTCATGATTTCAGAAAGTAGGGTGGATATCTCAGACCAATCCAAACAGAGACCGCAGTTACCTCTTAGTAGCCCTGAGCCAGCGCAAGTGCTTGGTTTTTTTTTTTAAATATTTTTTCACTCTTAACCGACTTTATGTATAAAATCTTATTTCCTTCATGCAATATAGGTCTTCAGGCCTTCAGCTCTAAAAAATACTTCTTTGAATTTGCATCAAACATAAATCCACACAACATGCCATAATTATTTGAGTAAAATATGAGCTCAAAACAAAATCTGTTAATGCCATTGGAAGTCAACCATTAAAATTCGCTTGTCAGATGAATTTTAATGCGTTGTGAAACAAGAATTTTTTTAAAATACTTTTATTTCAAGAACTTAAGATTTGTTTTACCCTTAATCCCGCTTGCCAGTGTTTGGCTGACCGCGTGCAGCAGAGAATTATTCCGAGGTGAACGCCCTTTGCCTCGTGTCAGATTAATCCCAGGCGCTGTTTGACATCGTGATCGAAGCACTAGGAACAGCCGCCGTTCTGCAGACACCAATCCCCTCCGTAGGCGTCCATCAAAAACATCACAACAATACGCTGTTTCAAGATGGAGACTCCCCATCAAATTTGGAGTTCACAGCGTGAAAATAATAAAATGAGGATTACAGCATGCAGTTTACAGGAAAGAAGACAGTAAACGAGTGATCCGCCACGCAAAGGAGGATGGAAAAGGGCGAAAAAGAGTGTGTGTGTGCGGGAGAGAGAAAAAGATTTAATTTTTTTGGTCTATCAATTTTTACTCCAGGGAAAGAAAGAAAAAAGATAGAGGTTGAGAGACAGATATAGATGGAGAAAAATAGGCAGTCAAACAGAAAAGGGCAAGGAGGAATAGACGGATAGACATACATATATACATTGAGATTTAAACGGCCTAAGGCTGACAGAGAGGTACAGAAACAAAAAACAAAGAGACAGAAAAAAAAACAAGAGAGATGGTATGTTTGTGTTTGTGAGTGAGAGGGAACGAGAGAAGAGGAGAGAGCACGCGAAATGGCATTTAGGTAGATAATCTAACAGTTAATAACGAGAGATGGAGAGTTTGCGAGGTAGTTGTTTTTTTTATTATTATTTGTATAAGTATAAATGCTAGTATGACCACTTTCATCACAGTCTTCACAAATATTTATATCAATAAGTATCAATAATGACGCCTTTTAAATCATCACGATTTGGCATTTCGAAAAAAAAGGTACTTTGTTCATTGAAATCTCGTTCTTCTAGCACGATTAACCGTTTTCCTATTGTTATCAACCAAATTCATGCATTGAAGGAAAGGTTCAAAGTACTTTTAAGAAATATTGATGGGAGCATAAAGGACAGCTGTATCAACTGACTTTCACGACTGAATGATAATGACATTCAAGATGAAGTAGCTGTATTTATGTTTATGGCATATTAAAGCTATTTTTTCTAATATTCGATCAGCCGACATTCTTAGTTTATACGTGGTTGGAGGCACAAAAAAAGTTTAGTATAGGTCAGTGTTATGTCTTTAGGTTTGATTATCTTGACCGCAGCTAAAAGAAGAAATATATTTTTTTAATACAATGGGTGAGTGGAGTATTTAAGCGTGTGATGGTTTTTCTTTATAACTAGCTTCCTGTTCAGCTCTCTGACAAATCTGACTCATATACTGTTTGCCCTTTTGATCAAGCTATCTATATTGATCTTTCCTTTGCAAAGAGCAGAGACCACCAAACAAGTAATGTCAAAACAAATACTGCCTTTAATGGTGGCTTTGTAAAATAAACTATTCTTTATACTTTAAAGGAAACTGACTTTTGGTCGAAATGAAAAATGTATTCAATTTTACTTGACATTCTAGAGTTTGTGATCTTTTGACATCAAACAAAGGATAAAAGTCAAAATCGGTTCGTTGGCTGATGTGAGGATACGAAACGGAATCGTATTGCTGTAAAATACCAGAAGCCTTAACGTCATCATCTAACCTTATTTGTTTTTTATTATTAACTTGCCCGAAATTGCATGCTACATGATTTTTTTTTTTTTTTACATTGGTCAAAGGAAAAGGTTGTCATACATCATTATTGCGTCCACTGGTCTAACGTCATTAGAGATCGATTGTCTATGATTCGATGTGAACATTTACTGCGTCTTTCTTTTTTATGACATTGTGATTTCATAACAGCGATTTTCGCAACACAGATCTACGACTTCAAAGCTGCGGAACAGTTTAGAAAACTCTAGGTTTCGAAATAAATGATATCAATCCGTGTTATTTATGATCCTTAAACAGATTGGGTTATAATCGACGAGAGGGTTCTGTATTATTATTATTATTATTATTATTATTATTATTATTATTATTATTATTAGTAGTAGTAGTAGTAGTAGTAGTAGTAGTAGTAGTAGTAGTAGTAGTAGTAGTAGTAGTAGTAGTGGTAGTGGTAGTAGTAGTAGTAGTAGTAGTAGTAGTAGTAGTAGTAGTAGTAGTAGTAGTAGTAGTAGTAGTAGTAGTAGTAGTAGTAGTAGTAGTAGTAGTAGTAGTAGTAGTAGTAGTAGTAGTAGTAGTAGTAGTAGTAGTAGCAGTAGTAGTAGAGTAGTGGTAGTAGTAGTAGTAGTAGTAGTGGTGGTGGTGGTGGTAGTGGTAGTAATCTATGTGCTTGTTGTGAGGCAATATACATTCATGCGTTATGATTGTGCAATGTGCCTATATTTTAGAATAGTTCTGAAGTGAAAAATCATTATGAAGAGGAAGTGTTTTATACCAATTTAAAAATAAAGAAAAGTTTTAATGTTACCGATATTCTAAACAATCTAAGAACAATGCAAGGTTCACGCTATATCATCTCTCATCAGCCGAAAGTGTTGGATTTAAAAATAAATTCAACTCAAAACACATTGCGCCCACTCAGTCAGAGCGGCATTGTATTCAGCAATTTAATTGTAGAACACTCATGCGCAGGAGGAACCTCTAATGTAGAATATAGAAAACCGATAACCTATTGCTGCTAAGGAAGTGACGTATTCAGTTTTTCTCTCTATTAGTTGTCAGTGACTAGACAAATGAGTCGGACTTAAGCGACAGAATAACAGCAGCATCTCAACCACGGAGCGTTCGACAATGCACCCTAGTTTTTTTCGCGTCTGAAAATCAATTAGGTTCAAGAGATCAAGTCAATACAAGTTAGTATAATATCTTCAAATGTTACAAAATGTCATATGGTATTAATAATGTCCGTCTTTGTTTGTAGAAAATGTCAGACCTTTGAAAACTGCGTCAATACACTGTCAAAGTGTTACAACTACGGCAAAGCAATGTCGGTTAAAGATTAAGAACCAGATTTACATTTGGAAGGTTTAGTGACAAAAAGGGGTGGAAAAGAAAGGAAATTTGCTCCGCAAAGACGTGGGTGACAGGATGAGAGGACTGAAGAGAGCTGTAGCGTTGTCTGTTCACGGGAGATAAAGGGAGATAAAGCAGGTTTTCGTTTTCTTAGCTCAGATGGCGCACTCTTTAACACGTTACAGGTGCATTGTGGGACGCTCTAACGTCACGTGTTTGAACTCCTTTTAATTTTTGTCATGTTATGACTGGCCGCATTTTCAAAATTTAGGGCAATGAACTGCACATTCATTTGTTTAGACAATCAGGGTTTGGGCGTTTGAAGATTTGTATGTTGCGACAAATTACTTCGTCATAATACATGGGTTCCCCGGAGCCTGCAGTACAAAAAAAAAAAATAATAAAATGAAAAAAAAATATAAAAAGGTTAGGCGGAACAAAAGGATGAAAAGAGCTAGCTAGAAAATGTTCAGTAGTACAATGCTAAACTGACAAATCATATATAGCAAGTTGTTAATCAACCGTGTAATATGAGTGCCTTTTTAAACTAAAGATGATGTATTTGGGTAGGCCAAGAGAGTTGGGACACACGATAGAAAAATAAAATGTTTTAATGTTTAGAAAATTTATATCAGGAGCTAGGTTGATTGTAGCATCCGAATTATGTTTGGCTTCAATTACTTACAGCTTGGAGTTTAAGCACTTTGAGTTTTGTATTATGTCTGAGTGTTTTTGATAATCTTGCAACTGACGCTTATGACTGTGATGTTATTGGTTAATTTTAAAAGTCATGGGAAGTATAATATATAACATGAAGTTCTCTTACTTCGATTTCAAAGGGAAATGTTTGTACATTTATAAATATCTAAAACCGATTTAATCCTATAATAACATTTACAATAATTCATGATAATTAAAGAAATGTCATAAATGGAATACATAACTGGGGCGTGAATATAATGAAAAAACAACAAACAGCAGAATTTAATAGATTCCTGATTCGGTACGTGCATTAATGGAATAGAATTGCATGTTAACCAAATCAATATTCATGATTTGTTTAATATCACTTTCTGTTATCATTCTTTTTTCCTGTGAGATTATCTTGCTAGTTACTTTCCGCATGTTGATTAATTTTAATGAACAAATCAAATTTTTTTCCTCTCTTCTAAAAAGTAAAAAAGTAGTTTCTACAATAGATGTAAGTGCGGATTATAAAACGAATCTCTCTTCTTGCACATCTCGGACAATGTATGTGTTAACTACTGTAATATAGGCACATGTTTGTGTATAACTTCAGTCTCCACCCGTCTAATCTGCTGATCATAACAAACCTCTAATGTTGTTCCTTTTGCGGTAATTATGTCTCTTGAATGGATTATGTTATCGACATTAAGCCTGCCCTCCAGCCTCATTACCTGTCAAGGGCCAGACGGAACCAGTGATAATCCTCAAAGCCACCCGACAACCTGGCTGCATCTGGTAGATGCCGATCTCTTCTTCTCACCAGCCAACCCCCAACCCAACCCAACCCACCCCTAATCCCAAATCTAACCTGGCCCCCTTAATCCGAGATACCCCATTGTTTTGACACGAGTGGTCAGATAATACGCAACTGCGTTCGGTCAGTGTTTTGGCACGGGCAGGTAGAAATTTAAGTCTGGCTGGAGTCAGGTGTCCAACAGTGCCACTGGACCAGGCTGGAAGATTTAGCTATGTTTGTCCACTGAGAAGGAAAATTATTTTGTTTTTGTGCGAGTGACTATCATTGATTTATACGGAAAAGGAAAAGGGGCGGTCTTTCTTTTCTTTTTTGAGGGTCAACAGGCCTCAGGGTTCAGGGGTCAACAAAAAAGAAGCAAAAAGCAGGTTAGGCAATGAAGGACATAATGGATATACAAAAGAGGGTAAGGGCGTGGGGGGGGGGGGGGCAACAAGAGTTCCTGAACAAGATTTAACAGGAAGTTAAGAAGGTTCATTTATAGTGGATATTGTGAGACGTACACAGACATATGTACAAAAACAATGGAGATAGGGAGATAGATAGGTAGATAGATAAGAGAGAGAGAGAGAGAGAGAGAGAGAGAGAGAGAGAGAGAGAGAGAGAGAGAGAGAGACAGACAGACAGACAGACAGACAGACAGAGACAGAGAGAGAGAGAGAGAAATAGGTGACAGGCAAGAAGAGGAGAGAAAGAAGATTTCGAATGCAATTCACTTACAAGATTTTGAGATTTAATATAAGAAAAATGAGATTTAAAAAATGTAAGTTAAAACGTGAAAAATTTTGCCACGAAACGGTCGGCCAAAATTTGCTGATTAGTCAAAACCTTGACTCCTAGAACATTCAACTCTGCCAGCCCGATGCCGGAAGTTCTGTAATGTTGGCGAAAAGAGCAAGACAGTGCAAACGCGATATCACAAAGACAAAATAAACCGTTAGTTAAGACAGTTAGAAAAAAAAATAACTCATGTATGAAAATGAAAAAAAAGTCTTTCCGACATTTTGGCATTGCAAAATCTAATTTGCAAGTTCTGATTGATACAACTTTTTGTTCTTACCCATGTGTTTTAAAGAATTTATTTACCCTCAGCAACACTTCCTAGTACATGATTCAGGTTGCTCAATTCGTTAGTATTTTATAAGATCATATTTTTTAAAGGCCTTTGTTGTTTTTCAAATTTAAAAATCTTTTAGTTATAATAACTGATTTAGCTGTAAAAGGTGTTGTTTTCTTACAGATGACTGTATTTTTGTAAACAAATCTGGCGTGTATGTACACACAAATAAAAATAAAAGCATTGCTTATTTGCAGTATTTGTACAATATAATATATATATATATATATATATATATATATATATATATATATATATAGCTTCCCTCTCCTATTGTCCCAATTCAAAATTAATTTTTCGCTCAGATGATTTTTTTTTTAAAATAGGCATTGTATAGAGGCAATTTAGCAGACTTCTAAAACGTCATTGTTTTGAGTGTCACTGCTGCTGCTGCTGTTAATACTGCGCTAGAAATACTTTTTGCCGTCAATTATCATACAGACACCTGGCCTTGCACGCTGTAAAATTATAGCTTGTAGTAACCACCACACTTACGATGGTATTCATCTTACGTCATTAAGAGTCGCACCTGGAGTGACATCACCAAGCTTAACTCTGACCCGCTCGGCACCAGTGACCAGTGCTGTGGCTGAGGTTTTTGGCACAGATTCAGTTTTTGCTGTCGTGGTCGCAAGGTACTGTTATGTCCTTATTGATCATAATCCGGGGTGGAGCCTTGGCCAGACTCCTGCACCAAACGCTTGCACGTAGACACAAATGTCAACTACACTGTACTATAACTGTGAGGTCAACATTTTCTAGTTGGTTGAACCAAATCATGGGCTTTCTTTAGCATAAACAATATGATTGTGGATGTTATGTATTGAAGTTGCATAATGATTTTATAGATAGTGTTTCTACGACATTTTTTTATTGAACTAATAACGATTATATTTTTGTCTTTTACAGAACTTGCGTTAATTTCTTTTTTACATATGTATTGTAAATAAGGCTTAGCGAAATAAGCGAATTAAGTCATTAATATGATAGGGTTCGAATTGTGAAATAACGCATTACAGGTTATTATTGAGCTGATTTTCAGCAAACTGTTAAAACTTCCCTGCTCTGATGGAGCAGTCGAGCTGAAGCTCGTGGGTTCGATCCTCGATTGGGCCACCTGGGGGGTAGAATCGGATCCCCCCTCACCAGCCCCATCCCTGGCTTGACAGACAGACTCCGTCTCCGAATGAGATTCCTCGGAAAACTTAAGAAACGTAAACTTAATCAAACTTTCCAGCAGAATAGAAATATCTAACTATTTTTTAAACCCACATCTATTTACAGATTGTTTTCAAACATTAATTTTATTATCATGTAGTTTAAAATAACTGTGTGGCTAAGAATTATCGTCAGGCAGCACTTTTACGCACTTATTGCGAAATTCACAGCTTCCTAATAAGCTTTTAAAAAGAATATAAAAACAGAATAGAAAAGTACAGATTAGTCGATTTCCTTTATTCCTAACTAGGAGAATGTGCAACAAAACTAAAATGTTGATGACTACATAAATCATATTTATACTTATATTAGTTATTTAATTCATGCTTTACTTTTGTAAAGAAAAAAGGAAACAATATTCTATGTTCTTTTTCTATTGAAAAATGCCACTAATTTGAATAATTGCTCTAGAATAGGCATTCTACATGAATTTTGTGCGTCTGGTGTCATGAAAATAAACAGCAAAGTGGCCAGAGGTAATAACAGAAAGATCACTTATGTCGTAAAGATTTATCTATCTGTTTTTCCATCTTTCTATCGAACGTTATATCAACGTTTAAACATATACACAAGTTTAAGAAAAGGAATATACTCTTGTTATTGATGAATAAATCAAAACAAAGTAACTGACGGCTTTACTATGGAACGATGTGCACTCTTATGCTATAGATTAAACACCATATGGTACCACATTAAGCGACGGTTCTCAATCAAAATGGATCCCATTTTTAGGTGGAGAAGACATGAAGCATAAGAAGAAAAAAAAAAGCTCGCCTTTATGAGGTAGTCACTTGAGAAGAAGTGTAGGCATGAAAGTATTATTTCTTTTCAAGCTTTTGTGATATCTAGCAGGCATCACGCGCATACACAACATAAGACGAAAAAGGATTATAGTATCGTTTTAATCTTTTAGTTTTAATTTTTGTTTAAAACACTATTAAATTTAGATCTAGTTAGAGCGAAAAAAATATTACCAAACGTTGTGGCAAATCCTCAAAGGTTTCAATAATAATAAAAAAAAATTGCAACCAAAAAAAACAACAAAAAAAAAAAAAAAAAACCAAGATTTCGATACATCCAAGGATACTGCTATTATAGTTATTCAAGTAGCACGCTACCGATTCCTTACTAAAGACACAGATACTACAATCACCGGCTTATAGATAATGACAGAGAATAATCAAAGACAATACGTATGTATGAAGAAAATAATATGTTGCTCACATTTACATAATTAATTGATTATCATTCTCTCATAAAAGTTTCCCGTTACACCACTTTTATCTTCACTTTTATATAAAATTCCAAAACAATTCTCTCAACGTTCTGTATTATTTTCTTGAATTTTTTCTATGTTCTTACATAAGTTAAACATTTTTTTTATCTAAGTAAGGTTTTATATACAAAGTACTCACTTGAAGATTAAAAACTCATAACAAAAATACTTTGATAAAAAGATTTACTTTAAAAAAAATTATATAATTCATTCGTAAAGAAACAACAAATTTTATAGGTTTACTACAGGAAAGGAACTAATAGCAAATGTACATTATGATTTTGTATCCTATGAATAAGCTAAATTTTTTTCCCATTCAAATATATATTTTTAACATAGTACGACAGTACCATTCACGATCTAAAATGCTAATTATCAAAATTAGATTCATAATAATACACACACATCAGAAATAACATAAAAAAAGGATATTGATTTACAGACCTAACATCACAGGCTTCAGAAAAAAGAAAGATGAGAGTAAAATATTAAAAAAAAAAAAACGAAGTAACAGGCGTGTGCTTTTCTTTGCAACCAAGTATTAAACATTATTAATTTTTTCTGCACAAAAAATATACTCCTAAGTTACTTTCACCACTTTTTAGCCATGGCTCAACATTAAAAAGTAGAAGAAGCGGATGCAGCAGCAGCAGCAGCAGTAGTAGTAGTAGTAGTAGTAGTAGTAGTAGTAGTAGTAGTAGTAGTAGTAGTAGTAGTAGTAGTAGTAGTAGTAGTAGTAGTAGCAGTAGCAGTAGCAGTAGCAGCAGCAGCAGCAGTAGTAGTAGTAGTAGTAGTAGTAGTAGTAGTAGTAGTAGTAGTAGTAGTAGTAGTAGTAGTAGTAGTAGTAGTAGTAGTAGTAGTAGTTATTGTAGTGGGCCTGGTACTTTGCCATAATAATACTACAAGAACAGCCGTGTATATTGTTGATGGTACATTACAACATTAGAAAGATTTCTCTTAAAACTGAGCTTGACAACATCTTAAAGCAAGAAAAAACGTAAAGATGGATAGCTAGAACCAGATCTAGGTCAATAGACGATTGGGCTTGTGAAACATGTCAAACGTAAGAGAAAGGTTCTTCTTTCACGCTCCGTCACTTCATAAGACGTTTTGACTTCGGAAGTTGGGATTAGGCACCACAAACTCGGCTAATCCCCTGTTGTGCTCAGCTTAGTGCCGATTCCTTGAGAATCTACAACCTTTGACATCTTTGCTTTGCACTTCTGTTTATCCACGATGTTTTTGTTACGTTTCAGGGGCTGCTAAAAAGGGCAAAAGATATTTGAGCATTTGCTCTCTCTCTCTCTCTCTCTCTCTCTCTCTCTCTCTCTCTCTCTCTCTCTCTCTCTCTCTCTCTCTCTCTCTCTCTCTCTCTCTCTCTCTCTCTCTCTCTCTCTCTCTCTCTCTCTCTCTCTCTCTCTCTCTCTCTCTCTCTCTCTCTCTCTCTCTCTCTCTCTCTCTCTCTCTCTCTCTCTTATTACCCTTTTGGGTTCTTAAAGCTCTTCAGTCATGTGTCTCTTCACATATCACTCACTCGCTCATACTCTAATGTTCTTTGTATCCACCCATCTAACTTAGACATTCTAAGAAATATAAACCTACTTTTATCTAATTAATGTCTCTCCTGTACTCTGTCCCTCCAATGTTCTTTAGTCTTAATCTCCTTTTCTCTGTATGTGCCTGTATCGTTTTCTCTCTCATTCTCTCCCTCTCATCTTTCTTCCACGATGTATCACTTTCATAATCATAAAAAAAATCAATTGAAGAACTATAGACGAATTTCGAAAAAAAAAAATAATCTCACAATGTCTTTTGTAACATTGTCAAATTCTCACTGCTAAGAACAAGATTTATATTTTTATATTACGCCTTTCATCAGAAAACTTGTCATAGAAACCATGCTATCACTCAAGCAACTCAATAGTGTATCAAATAGTCTAGGGAACAGATTGCCATTTAACTGCCTTACCAATATTAAACATCTTTCAAATAATTGTATAATGTTATAATTCTCGTTTGTTTTTTTCCTATTCTTCGTTTGATCACATTTTTTTCTTTGCATCAAATCATTTTGTTATGATTACATATTCGCACTTTTATATTTAAAACCAAAACAAGCAAAATAAATAGGTTTTCTGTCTTTTTTTCTGAAGGGGAATTAGTGACACAAAATTGTGCATCCTTTTAAAAGAAATTAAAAATAGTAATTCTTTTTCTGTTCCATCTATTTACTCTTTTCAACCTGATAGCTGATAAGATGGTATCTAGATAAACTGAGACAGTGCTTGGAATAAACGATATAAAAAACCCACAATTATTTATGCAGCACTACGTCAAGCTTAATTATCAGCAGCTCCCTCCCCTCGATTTACCTTTTATTTCTTCAACTCATTGTGTGGAATAACACAAATAATTCTAGATCCAGGAATAATGAAGGTTAGATCTAATTTTGCAACAGATTGCACGAAAGATGCACTTTAAGAGGGAGGAAAACCAGGTTGTCACTGATTGTTCTTAATGACCTTAAAACAATAGAGGCAGGACCTTTCTGTCTCTAATCTACTTCAGTTGTTACATCAAGTACAGGTTTTAACGGGAGCAAGATTATCATACGTCAGAGAGTTTTTCAATGTACTTGGAACAGTTTTAACATTACGTGACAATGGTTATACATTGTTCACAACCTGTGACTAACCATTGTTAATGAGAAGTGCAATTATGTCTTTTTCTCCCTGCGTTCACAGATTATGCCTAGGCTCTAACCCGGTTTTTTGTTTTTGTTTCTGTTTTGTTTTTGTTTTTTTTTGTTTTTTTTTAATTTGGCACATTTGGGCAGA
>JAWDGP010006058.1:235000-280000 GCA_033675545.1 Elysia crispata
GCATCCTATGAAAAAAAAATGATTCTTATCGAGAGACAAAGATGAAGTGAGTTACTCAAAAGAGAGAGAGAGAGAGGCTGACAGACTGAAAGACAGACGGAAACAGAGGGCGGGGGAGGGAAAATAAAAGAAATTTTTTTTAAAGCTATTTTAAAAAGTGTTTCTAGGTAATGAATACTTGGAATAAAACCTGTTTCGGAAATTGGCGCTCTCTTAAAATTTATATCACCACCGTTTGATTTGAGGGTTGGACAGAAGGATGAAAACAATCAGCTTTAATTCTCTGGATTCGAAACACCACGTTCTTAAAACTGCGCTTTCAGCACATCAGTATTTTACAGACAGGTCTGCGGCGCTACTCGGTGCTTCCCTGATGGGACCCACATTGTCAAATCACAAAGACCTACTTTAGGCTTGGTTTAAAGGTGACCGATCAGGGCTTTGACCTGTGGTCAGTCACCCTACCTCTCGCTGCTGACCTCCTTCCATGCATTGACCGATAGCAATGATAATTTGATCCGATCTATTAACACATTTGGGCAAACTTCACGCAATGGTCAATTTAAATCCATTGCTAATGGACATTTAGATTTGAAAGTGTTATTAATGGCTAATTTAACATTTACAAAATGTTTCCCCTACCATTTTTACACATTTTCAAATTTGACAGCCAGTTAAGGTCGATTAACGTAGCATATTCATTTTCCCTTTGGAAGTGTTATAATACACATTCTTCACATGCAGGTCCATAATCATAAAAGTATTAATTTTCTTCCAAAGTGAGCGCAGTGGAAGAAAGCTTTATAAATAATGCTTCAATCTATTAACTCAGCTTGCAATATACCCTGGCTCTTCTGAATTCTCATATTTCATTTGATGTTTTATCACTATAATAATTATAACACAATGCGTTATTACCCGGTTAGATAGAATACACTCCATTCCCTCTGTCTCGACTCTCGAACCATGTTTGTGTCAGGTGAGGCGTTGAACTAATGTGAATGGTTATATACACGGTTCGGCAGCTCAATTCAAGCGTTAATCATGGAACCAATTACTGGCTTTTAACTAACTTTTCAGCGTTCTTGGGTGGTTGTTTCAGGGAATGACAATGAAGATAATTAAGTTTTTTTAGCTTTAACGAAAGTTTAATCAAATTGACTTTCATATTTTTGTTTCATTTTTCACCATGTTTATGAGAGATTTGTATTGTCTATCAAGAAAAATGGAAAAATGTGAAAAAGCGCTAGCATTATATTTTGAATCCCTCGACTGTAGGGGACAAAGAAAATTAGATAGAGACATAGAAGAGCTAGAGAGACAAGTAGACTAGATAGTTAGAAAGGGATTTAAAACTCATCGAAATGGATTTATCTGCCTATCTATCTATCTATCCATCTATCTATCTATCTGTCTATTTATGTATCTATCTATCTATGGCTTTATCTTCTTTTCTTTCTATCTATCGTGTTGTAGCTGTGATAAAAGTATTAATGAAAAAAGGGACCAACGAACAAAGAATATGTTGCAAATAAACTGAAAACCTTGTTACATTTATCTTTCTATCTTACAATCTATCTTTATAAATATCTATCTATCTTTCCTTCAAGGTTAAAATCTGTATTATCTATGTATACATATTTAAATTTCAAAACCACAAATGAGCTAAATCTCATTTCTCTCTCTCTCTCTCTCTCTCTCTCTCTCTCTCTCTCTCTCTCTCTCTCTCTCTCTCTCTCTCTCTCTCTCTCTCTCTCTCTCTTTTTCCCTCTCACTCCACCTTTCTATGCATCAAAATCGCAAAGGTGAATGATGAATAAAGTATTCAGCTAGAGGGGCTTTCTAAAGATATTAAGATTTACTCATGACATCAATGATCAAGTGTAACTTGCCTGGAGGGTGTGCTGAAAATGTAATAGATTTATGCATGGTGTGAATATGCTTACGTCAAACTTTATATCTATCAGTTCATATATTTCTTAACAGATATTATTAATTTGTCCACCAATCAGTTTTAACTCACTCATCTACCCTGTGTTGGTCCATCTATCTATCTACCATCTATTTATTAGTTGAGAATTTTAATATACATTCCATCTTTACTTTAGGGTCTATAACCATTAAAGTATTAATTTTCTCTCAAAGTGAGCGCAATGGAAAAGCTTTATAAATAAAATTGTTTTTTTTTAACTCTATATCTATATTCTATCTATCTATCTTTAAAAAAAAAAAAAAAATATATATATATATATATATACATAACGTGTAGGTGGGTGGGTGGGTGTTAAATTTTACAGTACAATCAATTTATATATATTTTCCATCGGTCTAGACTATATCTAGGGTCGCAACGTAAACTATCGTAAGTCGAATTTTTTCAGAAATCGAGATTTTTCGGCAAAATACAGACAATTACCATGCGCATGTTGTGACAAAACCTCTGAGTCATATCATTAATTATGACCTTGTAATTACAATTAATTAAAATATCGTATCTTGAGCTCCGTGAAAATCCACAACGTATACTATCGTAATTTGACTTACTATAGTATACTTGAGATATTTTAGCTCATAACTCGAGATACGATAGTATGCGGCTGTAAAATTCTGAAATTAACTTTTCTCATTATTTAAGAATATAATAATTCTAATAGAGCTGTTGGTAATTGCAATTGCATACTGGAGATCTATATTGCGTATGAACTGTATTTTTGTTAGCCAGTGTTATTCTTGAGGAAAACAAAACATTGTATGGGATAAGGTGTCATTTATTTTAGCCATAGAAATTACTACTTATTTATTTCTACATTAATTAAAACCACTTATTGCCTGTTTTTGCCGATCACGAGAGGCTCTAGAAGCCTAACTACACTACCCGACGTTTGAAAGAAGGAATTGGTTATCATTAAAATTATTTCTTGTTCAATACACAATGTATTTTTTGCTTCTTTGTACCAAAGATAAAGAATAAAGAATATGAATGAAATTCAGAGCTTGTTGTGCGATGGTTCACTTATCACGAAGTAGATGCAATACACTGGCCGTGTCCGTAAAGAGCCATTAGCCATGTTTCGCAGATTGTGTTACGTACCGTAAGCATGAGTCATCACGTAACAAACACGTGGTGTCCCTAGTGACGTGTGCACATCAGCCTGCGTTGTTTACATCGGAAGCCGCAAGCGAGCGTTAGGCCTGGTCAGTCTGGTCAGCTGTTTAGACCAGTGAAATCTGCTGCTGCTGCTGGTATAACTGTCTCGGATCATGTGATTGTTATGTAATGTAACTGTGTGAGCATTCAGTGGGGCAGTGGAAACACACTCTCCATAGCGCGCTTGCACCTGACCCAGGCTAGTACTCCGTACCGGTAGCATTAGAGCATCGCTGGCAGTCATCATGTAACCCTTACATAACAGATACGTTCTCGCTAAGAGGGCTAGCATGTTTGCAAAAAGCGATTCTGCTACGTACCGCTGAGTGGGAGGAATTTATGCAAATGATGTCGGTCAGTCTAAAAATATTACGTCGTAGTCTAGTTTAAGACGGTATTTTTTTTTCTCCTGTCATTTTTACTTTGATGTAGTACTAAAGAAAACTTGCTGAATTTTTCCTTCCCAGCCAGGGCTTTTATAAACTGAATTAGTTAAGATACTTTTTTTCCTGCTTTTAGCTTAGACGCTTTGTTTTCCAGCATGAAAAAAATATTTTCTGACAAATAATCCCATTTCTTTTCAATACTTCATATACACACAGTTTGAATGAAAATGTTTTTTGTATTTTCTTTTTCAATTTGTTTTCTCCATTTTTATAATAATTCTGACCATGATATCATGATTAGAGATCACAAAAGGCGGAGATGTAAAGACCTGAACTTAAAGACCACGAAGAGAACTGGAAGAGATACTTCCGAGCCTTAAGCTAGAGATAGTCATGGACAGGTAAGAAAAAGACCCGGAACACTGAAGCATTGATGTGCACAAGAACAACATATATCAGGAACTGAAGATTAAAAAAAGGGGAGGGGTGTAAAAAACATGTAATAAGTCCTGTCATGATATTATATTTCGAGATCACAGAGGCAGAAGCCGCAAAGACCAGTCCAGAAGTTAAGGTCCAGGAAGAATAGCTGGAAGAAAGCTTAGGCCTGTAAAGCTAAGGATCTCCATGTTCAGGAGACAAGATAAGAGAAAGGAAAGACCTGGAGGACTGAAAAATTGAGTCATTCAAGAACTACATGGACCAGGAACACCGATGAGTCGTAATTCGACAAAACACATCCTATAATGTGTCTGTGGATGAGTGGAAAAAAATATTGTTCCCTTATGCAAAAATTTCTCCTTAAAAATGATTGATAATCTTGAACGGGAGAGAGGATTCCTCCATTCTCCCTAATTAATAAGAGGTTTAATCGTAGGTTTAAAACAAACAACAACCAAAAAAAAGTTTGTTCAGTTATATTTATTGTATTATTAGATAGATTTTCTAAAAATACCCAGCTTTACTTTTATCTAAATCTGTAAAGTATGTTCTATTTAGATACATACGAAAATCTATGTCAGTTCTTGATGTAATTAAATTTGCTCTTGAATCAAATAATTTTGTGTAATTCTTATCGTGAACTATCTTTAAATTATATCTGATTTATTTTAAATACAATATATTTAAAATTTAGCAAATACCTAGTCTTTATTAGGCTCAGGTTTTACCCCCAAATTAATCTTTCTTTTTTGTGATTCCTTTTCAGAAGTAAAACGTGGGACCTTGTTTGAATCCTCAAAGCTTTCTTAGCATCCAGTTTCTATTTCTCTTCATACTGCATTTAAAAAGCACAAGAAAAAATATGTTTACTGGAGCAAAAGCCTAATTAATGAACTTTAGGAAAAAATCTGATGTGAATTATCAAATGTGTAAAGATAATTTAACAGGCAATGATCTTATATGTATTTTCTCTTTTAATATACCAACATACGTAACAATGTCATATTCGTTTATATCCCTTAAATAAATTCCATTTATGTTATTTTTAAAACACTCTATTATGTGTCTTAGACCCACCATACCCACAGAAGGAATGCTAGGCGTTGCACAAGATAATTATATGTTTAAGGCATTCTGCGCTGTATTTCTTACATACCACACACGCAGTGGGAAAACAAGGGGTGGTGCGTAAGTTTCGGAAATTTTGAGCTCACGCGGTCACGGACTCAGTACACTGAGCGACATGTCCGACATATTGCATCGGCCAGTTGACTCAGTCGCCTTATCGTGCGAAAAAATGTATAGGGTGAAAGCAAAACAATGGGAGGAAAAAGTGAAAACCCAATGACAGCCACACGCCCACATGAGCATATAACCCAGATAGTTTTTTTGTTTTTTTAATTTATTTTTTTTCTAATGCTGAAACTGATTGAAAAACGGTCCCACGTTTGTTGCCTCAACAATGTCTTGTTCTAGATTTAGTTAATTACAAGCCAGAGGTCATACACAGAGAAAACACGGTCCAACATTGCTCTTCGAACCATTGGCTACCTTTCAGGTAGCCGCCGTTTTGGACTTTGTTGATTTTGTCTGTTAAATCGATCCAGGAAAAATAATTTTGTCTGAATGGTGGACCCTTGAATAAATCGACACTCTATAGCCATACGACGAAATACATCCTAGAATGTGTCTGTGAATGAGTGAAAACATGTTTTGTTTCTTCATGCAAAAATTTCCCCTTAAAAATGATTGATAATCTTGAACGGGAGAGAGAATTCCTCCATTTTCCCTAATTGATAAGAGGTTTAATAGTAGATAAAAAAACAAAAAAAAAACATTTGTTCAGTTATATTTATTGTAATTTTAGAAAGATTTTCTTAAAACGTTTTATTTTACTTTTAAATAAACCTGTAAAGTGTGTTCTATTTGGATGATTACCAAAATATATGTCAGATCTTGAATTAAAATACTTTTGTGAAACAGTGTGTATTAGAAAATTTTTTTTTTTTATATTATTTGCATGTCTCTGAATAAACTCTGTATAACACTCTACATAACTCCTGCATTCAATACATTCAGAGTTTACGTTAATGTTTATGTTATTCATTAAGTGATTTAAATTCATTGTACAGAGCTTACCATCCGTCATTTTTATAATAGTAATTGATATTACTTTTAACCACTCTACAGAATAAATATATTTGTGGATTAAATCTACCACAACCTGGAAAAAAAATGTCTTTCTCTTTACTTGCATGTTAAATCACAATAAAAACTATCTGTCCCTTTCACAGATAGAACTTTGTTATCAGGTTGTACTTACTTCTAACTTCATTGTCGGATTTCTACTTAAAATGTTTTAAACTTATATCTTTTTTTTTCAAAGGACAAATCACAAATATCATTTTCGTCCCTTTTCACCAACTTTCCCTTTTTCCAACTGACTTAAATTTTTTTCTATCTATAACCCGACGTAATAATACAAAATCATTACTGTAAATTCAAATCCTAGCTTTATATCTCCACAAACCAGCAAAATAATACAAAACCATCACTGTAGAATCGGATTCTAGCGTTTCTGTCTCTCTAAACCAGCTTAATAATACAATTTCATCACTGCAGAATCAAATTCTAGTTTTTCCATCTCCATAAATCTGCATAATTATAAAATATCATCGCTGAATTATAGTGTTTCTATCAGTATAAACCAGTATAACAATACAAAATCATTACTTTAGAATCAATTTCTAGATTTTTTTTCCAGTATAAACCAGCATAATAAATCAACATTATCACTGTATAACCGAATTCAAGTGTTTCTATCGCTATGAATTAACATAACATCGAGTACATGTGTTTCTTTTTCTATAAATCAGCATAGTAAAACAAGATCATCTCTGCAGAAACGAATTCTTGTATTTTTATCTTCATATGCCAGCATAATTATACAATATCATCACTGTAGTATCCAATTTAGATAAGTGTATGGAAGGAAACCCTCTTTGATCTCTCTTTAGTCATTCTGGTAGTGGTACTTGTCGAAGATGAAGAAGAAGAAAAACAACAACAACAACCAGAAGAATGGCTTTGACGACGAAGATCACCAAAATACGATTGGTGATAGCCTGATGATTACAAGATTGTAAGAGTTGAAAAAGAACCGAACAAACTGGCCACCCTGGCTTAAATTTCGCTGTGTCCCCAAAGTCTTACAGCTAGATACTAAAAACATTTTAAAGTGTTTTCAAAGAAACATTTTTTTTTTAAAATCTAGAATCTACTTCTAGATCTTCTCCTCAATTTGGCAAAAAAGATGCTGGGATCTAGAAATTAGCTTTGTCACAGCAATTTGTCGAACCTCTAGTTCTCTGTCTGTCTGTTTGTCTGTCTGTCTGTCTCTCTCTCTCTGTCTCTCTCTCACACACACACACAGACATACACACAAACACACTCTCTCTCTCTCTCTCTCTCTCTCTCTCTCTCTCTCTCTCTCTCTCTCTCTCTCTCTCTCTCTCTCTCTCTTTCTGCTAAAGTATCGTTTATCTGTTCACCACCTCACCCTCTCTTTTCCACTTGTTAGTAAAACTTGATGCTCTCAACATTACCTATGAGTCTCTTTTATCAAAAATATTCCGTGCTCTTCTTGCCTTTTTTTTTTTAAAGTGTAATTGTTATAGTCTCAGCCGTCGATATGTCAGGTAATACAGCAGTGATTGCCGTTTTCCGACCTATTTCTTTAATTTTTTATTTAAGTTTAAAATTGGTTATTTACAGTTTGGTTTTTAATGTTACATTTATTGACCTTTCTCCCTCTATTTTGAGTCATTTATGGGTGGAGTTCATTGTTTTACCTTTATTTCCGGTCAGTTTTTCGGTTATTTTCCTTTAAATTTATTTATTTACCTCTCTGTTCCTTAGACCTCAGATTCTATGTTCTTTTTTTTAACAGAAACGGCCAGTGCATCCTGCTTGATCTTGTCATCCTTGAATCTACGGCCCTATCCCTTTAAATTCCCCGGCGGACACATTGAAATTAGGCTATTTATAGAGATACAAACACTATAATTCGATTCCACAGTGACGATATTGATTATAGGCTATTTATAGTGTTCGAAACAGTAGAGTTCGATTTCACGGCGGCATACTTGAAATAATGCTATTTATAGAGATGGAAAAAATAGAATTCGCCGGCGGCCATAATTAAATTACGCTATTCCTAGAGATCGACAAATTAGAATCCTTCGGCAGCCATTTTGAAATTATGCGATTTGTAGAAATAGAAACATTACAGTTCGATTCCAATTTATAGAGATTGCCAAATTGGAATTAACCGGTGGCCATATTGAAATTATGCTATTTATAGAGATTGCCAAATTCGAATGAACTCGCGTCCATATTGAAATTATGCTAATTATAGATATTACCAAAATGATCAAACTAGAGAAAGCCATCAATTATTGGCCATGTCTGATTTGGCTAAGCTATATCACTACAAGATCCTGAGACTTCAACCATTTACTTTGGAAATACAAAAATCATTCTAACAACAAATTGAAATATTATATAACTTGCATTTTATCGGCAGGTTCTAGAGGGCCTATGAGGTGACAAACCTGGCCTTGAATTCGGAACTGTGGATTCCATCCATTCATTCTCACTTCTTTACAGCCAAGAGAAGTCAACTGGAATGCACTGTCGTATTTCCTTATGTCCTGCAGAAAGCACACAGATTGATCAGTTGTCCCTTCAAAAAGGACCGCTAACTGCTGTGGAAGAAGTGGAAATGGTTCTGGATTTACTTTTCCATTACTGCAGCATCCACCTTCAGATTCATCTCTAAACTTCATGGCTTGGCAGTGCTGGCATTGGATCATGTCTCCGATTGAGGTCTCATTTTTGAATTGATTAGTGTTGAAGTGAAGAGCGGTCTGATTTGCATCATTTTCTGTAGCGTGGCGTCTCTCTGTTTGTTGGTCTCATGTTGCACACTTTGAAAAGCAGACCTAGATCTTGATTCTGTTCTGGTTGTAGAATTAGATCTAGATCTAGATCTGCTTGTTCTAGATCTAGATCTAGATCTTGCAGTCTCTGACTCTGAGTCTGACTTGCCATTCTCACTTGATGACGATCTAGATCTGTTTCTATGGCATTTTTGGCTTTGAGTTAACCTTCTTATTGAAGAACCCCCTTGTTTTTTACGTGGCATTCTTGATTTAGATCTACCTAGATCTAGATTCTTTGCTAATTTTGAACAGCATCAATCGTTCGGAAGGGTCTGTCCTTCAGCTGTGTTTTGGCCACAAATCGTACGGATTGAGACATTGATAAGTGTGTGAATCGCCGTTCAGTATGCCGTGCTTTAGGAGACTTACGTTTGGCTTTAAAAAGTTTGACTATAGATGGCGTTTTGTGGGCCATTAAAGGGTATTCAAATGAGGAAACAATAAAATTTCAAACAAACAAAACTACAGAGACTTCACACTTCTTTTTATAGATGTGCATCTTACCACCATAGATTAGGTATCCTACAAAATTTGAAGTCATTTGGTTCAGTGGTTCACGAGCCTTTTGCCTCAGAAATTTGAAAGTCCACAAATATATATAGTATATATATATATATATATATATATATATATATATATATATATATATATATGTGTGTGTGTGCGTGTGTGTATTTATATATATATATATATATATATATAAATACATACATTATATATAATGTATATATTTATTATATATATGAGACGAAAATAGTTAAAACTTCGAAAAGCAAAATGTCCAGTGTTACTAATATTAGAATGTTTTGTCACTGAAGCTTCATGTTAACAACAACAATTTCATGAAGGAAATATGTAGTCCTATATAATTGAGAGATTTCAAATCTAACAGAAAGCTGAACTTATTTACAGGGAAAAACAAAAACAGATTAGACATGCTTTGCTAATAATTAGTTACTTCTTATTTTGTTAGGAGCCCAGATGCTCGTGAGCAAATTTAATAACATTGGAGCTGCAGATTTCACTGGCCTAAACAGCTGACCAGACTGACCAGGTCTCTCGCTCGCTTGCGGCTTCCGATGTAAACAACGCAGGCCGATTTGCACATTTCACTAGGGAAACCACGTGTTTGTTACGTTATGACTCATGCTTACGGTACGTAATTCAATCTGCGAAACATGGCTATTGTCAGCGTGCCTTACCTGCACACCTATCGTTCCAATATTATGACCTTAAGTAGTAAGCAATATAACCAAAGATGGAGTATACAAAGATATGCTGAACTTCCTGAACTGTAAGAGGAACTTCAATACTATATTTTAAACCGTTGGGTTGGCTGAACTCATTTTTCCTTATAATTTTCAGTAAGTGTGATATCCGCCGTGACAACCGTGGACTCGATGAACCAAAGATAATCCTCCTTTATTAAACTTGTCCATCTTTGATAATCACACGTTCTCCACCCCCGATACGCCCATGTTGCCCATTCAATCTGTATAAGTTTGGGAGTAGATTTTGCTCTCTCCAATTCTCTTCGTACCAGCGGCAATCGAACATCAACCTGAACACACCCATGCAAGCATTATGACACCATGTATCCTGGGGATAAGCGAGCAGTTTGTATTTACTGTCTTTGAGAAAAAAGATGGGGATGTCGTATTCTTCCTGATATGAGCGGGCGCTATTCAGAGATAACACCGTCATTCCATTGCATCAGTACTGTATTGTAAGAGAAAACTGAATTTATACAATCTTTCAATATTTTCATCTTGGATCAGGTCAAGCTATTTGCAATGTTTGACATGAAGGGATAGCTGCAAGAGGGTCAAATGAGATTGGTTCATGTGATTAAAATTATCTGCTCGGTGCAAGTGAGAGAAAGGCGTGACTCATGTCAAACTCTATTCAGATTCATGTGGCGGGCAGAACCGGAGTAGATATCTTTGTGGCGATGCTTTGGTGTGCATTGAACAAATTCAACTCTACAGAAATAAAGCACAATTTTTTCTTTATAAAGGCCACATCAAGAACGAGAATGACAGTGTGCATACAACGATAGAAGGAGTAAGTAAGCATTTGGAGATCACTCCTCATTGGGCAGGTGTTAGCAGTGCGGCAAAGCAGTTGAGACAGAGCTATATTGTAAAGGAGCCTGACGAATCTCGGTTTTCCGACTTCAAATAGATAGGCTCAAATTTGAAAAATTGTGACCTAGATGAAAACAAAGGTGAAGCTGTTTAACATCAAACCATTGAAGTTGACCAGTCAAGACTCCGATCTTGCACATATCCAAGTATGACTTTGATGGTGAATACCATCGTCGCAAAAAGAATACGGAAAGTGCAGGCCAAGGGGCACTTCAACTACATTCAGCTCTATGTTCTAAATAACGGAAAGGGTCCTGGCATAGACAGACACAAGTATAATGACCTTCAATCCCTCAGCGAAAGCCAAGTTTTTCCTGAAACCCATCACCAGTTTTTTTAACTTGTTTAAAATTAAATTCAACCCTTGAGGTCCATGATTTAATTATGTTAATCTTTTTTCCAATTAAGTTGTGTGTTTTGATACTTAAATAGTATATTGATTTTTTTAATAAACACGGTTCAAGATAACTGTCTAATCTCTGAAGTACCTATCTTTGTTCTTTATTTATATATCATGTAGGCCTATAGTTTAATAATAAAAATAATGATATCCATGCATCCTCTTTCCTCTTTAGTACTTATATTTGGTCTTCCATGATTTCTGTCATCGTCTATAATATTTAGTTCAGTCTAAGATTCTACCCAGATATCGTTTTTAATAACTCTCCAAATAAATTATGTGTATTTTATATCTAATTCATGCATCCGTGAAAGTATCAGTGATGTGACTCTGTAAATTGAAATTTATACATATTATAACATCCTGAACATACTTTAATCATTTTTAGTAAAATATGTATCCTTAAATTAAATGTGCAAACTTTTATTAAAATCATATTTTACGCTTAAAATAATTATAAAAGTGTTGCTGCTATTTTTTTTCTCAACACTGTTTCTTGTTATTGTCGTAACTCGTCTATAAAACAGAATTTAAACATAAACTGTCGTAACTATAACATACGATAGTATACGTGTGGACAATTATCAATGAAGGTTATCTTAACTTGAGATACGATTGTTTACGTGTGAATTTTGGTTGAATAAAGTATCGTAAGTTGAATTACACAAAATCTTTACAATTTAAACTCAAAAATACTCAACCAAAGTGTGTAAAGATATTTCAAATACATTTCACGTGAAAATGAATCATATTGGACCATTAGTTACAAATCTATTAAGTTTTTTGTTCCTCCTGTAAAATTTGCAAAACAGGAGTTACGATAGTTAACTTTGCGACCCTCGATATGTGTAGTCATATTTTAATTACGCTGTATCCCTTTTTTGTTGGAAAATCCCACGATTTTATAAATGATATAACGTTGTGGGACATACAGGAGCACCAGTGGCGGTAAAGGTAGAACAGCCGCCCTAATTATCCCATTTTTCGCGGGTCGACCCCACATAGTAGGTGGATGAGCTCGTGCCCTCATGTTTCCAGTCCCACCCCGCCCCACAGGGACTAGTGACATGATTTGAAGAAAAGTTCGTAAACCATTCATTGTTGCGGACGATCTATATCAAACAATCAATCAGACCAAATCGCTCTCTGATCTGCGTGACTTTTCTCAATTTCAAAGATTTCGAATCCAGATATTGTTCCTTTTCGAAAAAATGAAATAGGTAAGTTTTGAAATAAATTGGAAGAAAAAAGATTATAAGCGTTCATAAAGACGCTCAGAAATTAGGTCATATCTTAACTCAAGGAAGTGAAAAAAAAAATAATATCTGGACCAAAACTGTTATCGGTGGAAGCACTTAAAAAATGCTGTGTAAAAACAACGGTCGATTCATTGTTTTCGTGTTTCTGTTTGATTAGCACCCCTCCCCCTCCCCCCCCACACACACACACACTCAGATGTACTGGTGTTTTCTTTGGTAACTTAATTAAGCACTTCCCAGCCGTGCGAATAATTACAAACCCTCAAGGGAAGAAAACTGCTTATGCAGCCGTGACTTTTGTGAACTTAGCCAAACTCAGATACTGTTGTCTAAGTTATTCTTTGAGTACACCCAAAGCATCGACTAGCTGTGATTGTATAATGTTGTAGTTGTAAATGTCTATACAATATGAGTCAGTGGTTTCTAATATTACATCGAGGTAGAGAAAGAGAGACCGTTTTTTTGTGCTAAGAGTGCGATAAGAGATAACAATTATTGTCCCAAGATTATTTTGAAAGTTACAGAAGTAACCACAAAAATCAATACTCAATGGCCTACTTTAGAAAGAAAGCTTTGTCGGTTCAGAAGTACTTGGTAATTTTGGTAAGCCAGTCCTGGTGGAGCCATTTTTTTTATATTCTAGACAGAAATGAAGTGTGGGAAATCTGTAAGGCCCCTCTTCTCACTGTCTGACGTCAACAGAAACTCTGGGCTGTGATAAAATCGATTAGTTCTAGAATAACAAACCAGAGTTAAAAGGAAAATATTAGAAATTCTCTCACAGTCTACTGCACCACAAACCCGAGATTGCTTGAATTTGCTTTCCTAATATTTTATCTTATTATAATATTAAAATATTAAAAGATGCCTTTGGTTCCTTCTCTTGGTGGTAATAACACAACTTGGGATGTGAGTTAATGTCAGCCAAGCCTTTTTTCCCCCCAACTTTGCCCGAAATAAAGAATGGTCGACGGCTTATCGGATATGATCGAGTTACACTAAGAATCAAAGTAACCCTTTTATGTTTCCTTAAAATTGTTTTATACGAAACTTTATCGATGAGTGCTACAATAAGTCTTGAAAAGGTTAAACAATAAGCTGCGATTCTTTAGTGTCTGTTGTGTATTATGGATGTAAACAAGACCCCATTAACCTGAGATACCTGGCTGTCTTCAAAGCTTGGTGCCGCTTCTTAAAGTTCTTTCTTGTGAGAAAACAGCGTCAGATGAGAGACAAATCTTAATCAATGTAGATAGCATCGAAGGAAAAAATAAATGACACTTTTGACATTAAGGTGATATCTAGACCCACCCATCCCCCTCCTGATACACACTCACTCTCCCCCCTTTCTTATCTCCACTTCCCCCCAAAAAACACCCGTAACTGAGATTGGTTGTAAAACTAATGTTATGGTACCCGGTTTCGGATTCTTCTTGTGGAAGAATTTATTTGAAGTGTCATGACTAATTATTCAAGAATATTTTCGTAAGACAATCATTATGTAAGTCAAGTTACTCGTACGACATGTGCCGTAATTATATTTGTAATGAGCTAAACTTGGCCATAGAAGGTGGCTTTCTATCTTTACTTTTTCAATGTTTTCTATTTTTGTTTCGATTTTTTAATTCTTTTGGTACCTATTTATATGTTAAAATGGAAAGAGGTTTCATGGATCTTTTATTCAACTGCTTTTTAAAGGTCATTTTTAAAGATTGCATGTCAAAACTCTTATAATTCTCACCCAGAGGCCCTCATTTTGCTGTGCAGTATTATTTTTAAGTGTTGGTACACTGAAACGTTTACGCAAAAATTCATCTATGAGTAAAAGCTTGAGCTATGTAGATGATGCTGAATTATGCTGTGCATTGATGACTCAGTAACATTTAGTTTTCATTCTAACGTTTGGCGTTCGTTCTCTCAAATAGAAAGGAAAAAAAAACGCTCAAAACTTTTGATATGGATCTAACAAATGAAATATAGAAACATCTGTAATTATTTTACAAATGTCCGATGATTTTACAAAACTCAAGTCTACAAAGGGTTTTTTGTTAGTGCTATACTTTCATTTTTGTGTTGTTTTTTCCCTTGTATGTTGCTGTTGATATTCATTTGCTCCCACTGCTTTACTTTAATATATGGTTTATCATAATTCTCGTAGTAGTAAACAAATGTGTGTTGTTTTAAACCTTTTAAATCTATACTTCTTATATAAAGGACAAGAAAACGATATCATGAATTTATTAAGGCGCTTCCCACATTTCTACGATTATGTAACTAATAAAAATATGTCAACAATTGATTAAATTTATAAAAAGAACTTCTACATAAATATGCCCGCTATTGACGTTAAAACATCGACGTGTAATCAGGTCAACCCTTAAAGCATAGAAATCTACTTTCATTGACTGACCACAGCTTGCCTGACCTGAAATTCCTCTGACGTAGCATTGCAGGATTCAGCAGGGAAAAAGATGGGGCTAGAAGGCAATTCTCTTGATTTAGTCTTAAGTTTCTGAGATTAATGGATTCCTTTAAACCGTTTCTCTTAAATCATTAACTCTTTTGCGTGTTTGTCTCTTATATTTCTTTCATCTTGTTTGGGCATTCTACAAAAATTTATTGTTTGACATCCATTAGTTGACCTTTTTCCCGTTTTATTTCACTGTCTTATTAAGACGTCCATTTTATTTTACTTTACCATTAAACTTGTGCTGCCGTGCTTTATTATAATTCAAACTCACTTGCTTGTGTAAAATAAACCCTAATGTTTTGTTTCTACATTTTCGAGGTTCAGAGCAAATTAAAGTTAACCGTATTTCTAAGTTAACAGCGAAGTCTGGTAGGTTTAAATGCCAAATATATTCATCTCAGCTTTTTTTTAAAACATCAAAATGTCCGAAAGTGTAATCAATGTCCTTTCAATATCATTATCATGACTCTTGGAAATGCATGAACATATTCGAAATTTCTCTGCCCACCTAATTTTTTTCAACACACCTTCAAATTTTCAAATTTCCAACAGGCCAGAGGAGAGCTCTAAACATCGCAATTATTGTTATGCTGCAAACTTTACTCTCCTGGAAAAAACCACGACAAAACAGAGTGTTACCAAACTGAAAAGCATTGAGGAATGCTGTGGTGATGCGTGGGTGTCCTCTGCTGCTAAACCTGGGTCAAACAAGGCAGATCCCCTGGCCAGCACTCTCGGTTGCTCGCGGATTTTCCTCAGCAAACGGAAGGAGTTCCTGTGAGGACCCGGGCCGCGACACGGAGAAGCCATACTCCTAGGACTGACCAGGGACTCTTCCAAGTTTAGGTCGCAGGTGGTTTGAATTCTTGCTTCAGACCTGATAGGAGTTTATGACCGGCCCAATGCCTGGTCTGTGTGTGTTTGTGTCCATCTGGACGAGTAGGGTTCTTCTCGTGTTTGTATACTTGTGCATAACACTTCTTTTTTTTTCACGTTGTGTGTACTTTCGCAGCGGAGGAGGGCTTTTCTGCATCCAAACGCAAACTGACACCGGTATTTGAGAATCTGAAAAATGACCGCTCTCCAAAGATTTCTTCCAAGAATTTATTTTTTTGGCACATTTATAAGTTATAAAACTTGTAAGTCGTAAATGAATATTTTAGATCCATTTGCAACAACAGCAATAACAAGAGCGATAGCCGTTGCTTCTGCTGCTACTGCTGCTGATGCTGCTGCTGCCACTACTACTATTACTACAACCACTACTACAACAACTACTACTACTACTACTACTACTACTACTACTACTACTACTACTACTACTACTACTACTACTACTACTACTACTACTATAAAATTTGTAAAATGGCCGTTGCTGAACAAAAGGCAAATTGCACTTTCTATGAATCGCAGGCCAGAAAGTTTGATGAAGTATTTTTTCCTATACCTGAAGCAAATTACTTCTCCTGTCAAAATTAACAATGTAAAATATGCTGAAAAGTAGACCAATGTCCATTCTTACAGAATCAAAAAAAAAAAAAAAAAAAAAGTTTAAATGACTGTCATCTCGTTACACGCAAGAAAGGTGTGTTACTTTAATTGTTATATGTGAATGAACTGTTTGCACCATATGGTTTCTAATTATAAAATTAATATGCTTTGGGAGATATACAAACATATAAACTTAGATCTGCTATACATGTTTTAAACAGCCTCATGCTTTAATCTCAAAGACATGTAAGCGGGATGTATATCATCGCAGCCACCGTGAATCTTTGCAATATAAACTATGACATCACTTCCGCATGTATTGCGGGACTGCTTAGCGCAGGAAGTTCCTTACGCCTGAAGGTATTAGCCTACTTGTTGACGGAATCAATGTGGTTGCTTAGAATTACTTTCTATCTGTTTATCATTTTACACTAAAGATAGGAATATAAGAGTTCTTTAGCAAACTATTTAATTTATTTTTGGTGGTGATATGATGATGCGTTGCAATTTTGTTAGGATAAAAATAAAGGCCATAAAAGGGAGTAGAAATTGATGTCGATTCAGTAGATGTGAAATATTATTTTAAACTCATTGACTTTAAATTAACAATTTAAGGCAACCACCTCAATGCGATCTAATAGCAGATAAAATTAATGACTGACGTCAACAAAAAATATTATAATGTAGATGAATATCTATGTAGATCCTGAATTTTTCTCACTAAGATGAAATTGTTGAGGTTAAGGTTTTATTTGAACACGCAGAAGAATAACTGTAAGAACTATTGTAGTTGAGGAAAAACCTGGGGTTTTTAGCAGTAAAAATTGTGGTAACTGAGGTCGATTTCATTTGAGGTTATTTGAGGTCCAGCTTTGATCCTGGACAAATCCTTTTAATTCAAGAGCTGGGATATGGATTTCACTATTTGGTTTTCGGTAACAAGAGACAGATAACTATTTTGTCAGAAAAAGCATGTCCTTTACTTTATTTACTTTATTTCTCATCTTCTTCCCTTTCTAAAATTAATGATCCTCTCAAAACAGGCAATGAACAGTAATAGTGCATCATCTTAACCCAATAATTTCCCTTTCTTTTTCTTTCTTGTTTTTCCCCTGCCCAACTGGTCACTTTTACCAGAGAATATCTTTATGTCAAAAGAAAAAAAAAACTTTTCACACCTCTGATGGATGACGATGCTTTCAATATTTTGTTCCTTGAGTTCCATTTACAATCTAAATTTTACCGGCCGCTAACAAAATTGGAGAAATAACCATCAAACTTCTTTTTTTACATTTTAAACTTTAGATAAACAGAAAATAATGAGTCCGTATTTTCAAATATCAATTTTCCACATAAAGAAATTCCATCGCCCTCTCCCATCCCCACCACTTCTATTTTGTTTCTGAACAAATTGATACGACTGTTATGTTTGGTATAGGGAATTACTGCAATAACTCATTGGTCTGCTAAGCATTGCTCAAGGATTTTTGTTCCACTTTCGGCCCTATGTTTTTCTCTGCATTAAATTGAGAACTCGGTCAGAACAACAAGAAAATCTCAAAATATAGTTAACTCGCGTATAAGACTTATAATAAAGATAGTGAATAATTCAATATCCCGAATAAAACAAGGGCGAAGGTGCATTGACTCAAAAACATGTGCAACTGGCCTTTCTTTTTCTTTTTGTGAAACTAAATATATGTAATTTGATATTGATAGAACACATTCTATCAGTTTGCTCGGAGCCACGAATTAGCCTGTCTAATCTCCGCCAACCAATGTGGATGTTGCGTGACTGAAAACCTTTTGTCAGTTTAGTTTTTTTTCCTTTTCGGACTTTTGTCTGGTCTTAGTTTATAAGTAATTCTTTTTTGTTTTTTCTTTTGTCAAAGGTGCTTACATAATGTGTAGATTGCGGAAAGTCTTCCAAACTTGCTTTAGTTACACAATTTTTATACTCTCATCGATATCAAGAACTTACGGTGAAGAAATGCGGGCATAATAACGTTGGCTTTTTTAAAGCTTATTGGGTGTTTTGTTGCTCAAACTTTATTAATCTTACCTCGAAATTTCCATCTTCTCTAACTTGACATGCTAACGTTTTAAATGATTCTGTTAAATAGTTTAATCTTCTTTTTTCCTCACTTGTTTCCAATTTCTATGTCCTCTAAGAGGTGAAGAAGTGTAGGTAGAAAATTTTAGTATTAGTTGAAAAAAAAAAAGCAAAACAAAGCATTGAATTGTTCGATGATAAACTCAATACACGCTATAGCTCGTTGTAATCAAACAAAATTGATGAACGAAAAATGTGCAAGTAAAAACAGAAATATTAGCACAATGTCTGAATAAGGCACCATCTTGCGAGCGTTCCTGCGAGCAGCGGCTCAACATCCAAAACTGGCAGAATCGATCGAATTCTCTGCAACTATTTGAATATTTGTCGTCCCACAGACTGCCTGAAGGCTTTATGTTGAGAGCTGTATCATCAACCATCTGAGCTAGGGGAGATAGGGGTTGAAGAGGGGAGGATGTTGTTGTTGTTGATGATGATGATGATGATGATGGTTATGATGTTAATGCCCGCACTAACCCATAAAGTCTGTCAACATTAGGAGGAACTCGGTCGTTTCACCCTGAAGGACTCGTAACTGCCTCTTTGTTCATTGTACTATAGTTCTAATAAATACTGGTTAAACCGTTAACGGTTTGAAAAATTGATGACCTCCCCTAGTAACGTGGTCACGTAATACGAGCTTTTTTCTTTTCTACCCTCTCTGAAACTGATCCGACTCTATCGTCTTCTTGGCTTCAGAATAATTTCAACTTCAAAGTTATAAAAGGTAAGTTGCAGTGATACTGAAGTAGCGGAACGGAATAGATTTTCTTTCTTTTTTTTCCTGATTCTTCCGTTTACCAGCAGCATCTTTTTTAGGAACGGGTTTTAAAATATAGTTCTGTTTGTAAAAATATTACGAAGTTTACACGCACGTGCACTTACAAGTCTAAAAGTACAGCCCACTTCATGTTTTATTCATACTGCATATATATTTGTGAATTTAAAACTATTGGGATTTAAGCAGGGGTGAGTGCACTTTGTTTTGTTTAGCTTCTGTTGAAAATAAAAGGTCATGTATGAATTACGCGCATTAATAATTTATCAAAAATCCCCAAAAGACTAGTAAAGCAGTATTAGAATTCAAAAGACTCGGGTAGGACTCGAAAAAAAATTGCTTTTACAGTAGGGCAAACTGATTTTCATTTCGGCCTTTACTATTGTGAGATTCTTTCAATCAAAATTGTAATATTGAGGAATAAAGAGCAGCAGTCTCATAATTGCTTTGAAGGCTTGAATAAGTTGAATAATTTATTAATGATTTTCTCTTATTTGTAATTATCAAACATTAGTTTGCTTTTGTACATGGAATAAAATCTGTTTTACATACATTTCTTTTTATGTTTCCACTTTGAAGCAGAGGGATTTTTATGTTTGAAAAGAAGATAAGAGAAACAGAGAGAGAGAGAGAGAGAGAGAGAGAGAGAGAGAGAGAGAGAGAGAGAGAGAGAGACGACAGACAAATATATATATATATATATATATATATATATATATATATATATATAGAGAGAGAGAGAGAGAGAGAGAGAGAGAGAGAGAGAGAGAGAGAGAGAGAGAGAGAGAGAGGGAGAGAGAGAGTAAACAAAACATTAATTAATTATGAATTAACAAAGACGGGCAGATGTTTCCAAGTAATGATTGGTAAGATGAACTGTCTTAATGCCCTCACAAACCAGACATCAAAATGAAACTTTATTAAGATAATTAGAAAAGTTGCTTGGGCCAAAGCTTAGAAAACGACAAAAGAAAAACAGCTTTAGCCGTCAACTGTGCTCTGACCAGGGCCTTTTAAATCCTTATCAGGTCAGTCATGGTTTCCTTATTATTCCTTCATTTGAAAAAATAGGTCAAAAGGAAATGAGGGGGAAAGAGGAAACCTTGCTTGTGTCATATATCAGGTCACACTATCTCATTTTTTCAAATGTTTTTTTTTGTACAAAAATAATTATCCGTCACCATTTTGCTTTAAATTGTTTCGTCACAGCTAGCTTTTCTAAAATTGTATGGAAAACAATTTTTTTTTTTAATTTAAGATCTTCAAATCAACGCAATTTACCTCAACTAAAATAATTGATTTTTTTTTCTTTCAAAAAAATCTTAGAAGTAATCAACATTCATTTTTATAAGAACAACTGCAAGTGACGGTTTGTTTGTTTGTTTTTCTTTTGTTTTTGTTTTGTTTTGTTTTTTTCATAAACGTATCATCTGATCTATGAATACCCATAATCATCCGTTGAAGCAAGGACCTCAAATAGAGAATCTATATCATTACTGTAACAGAGATGACTGATGAAAAATGAAAGAAAATATGGATCGGCGCATATTGGAAAGTTCACAAGGAAATTTTGCAATCTCAACAAATTTATAAGGGTAAAAAAAGAATAATAAATAAATTGAGCTTATGAACTAATGGCTATTAACTACTTCATGGGTAAATCTTAATTTTTACATGAATAGCTATATCAGTTGCATAAAGGTCGTTCACATTACCATGGCAACCGTTAAGTAATTCTCGCCAAATCTCTATAGGTGTCGTTAAATCTTAGTCTTAATATGATAAATTAAATACAGTGGTCCAGACATTCACTCCTAGCCTGTCCCGATTTCTTGACAATAGCCGAGGCTCGTGGATAAATCATGATTTTATTTGGTCTTTGTCTAAGTTATAGAGATCTAAATGAGGTATAAACAGTAACATTTTGCGTGATTATGCCATTCCATCAAATCAGTAGAAGACGTCGACCCAAATCTGTTGTGTGAATCTTGTTATACGATTATAATGCAATTAGATATTGCGGGCATCGATCAACACTGTCATCTTCTGTTAATCTCCGCAGGGAAATCAAGCACGCAAGCTGGGAATGGCAAAGCACGAAGGGTTTCGCAAGAGGTAAAGAGACTAAAGAAGAGTTAGTATTAACGAAGAAAGAAGTTACTCTATCAAATCTTTCCATAAGTATTTGTGAATAACCCAAAATACAATAAATATTATAATTACCTTTGTTTGCAAATATCTGTGTTGATTTTCATAAACTGATGTATGTTTTCGACTGGGAATGCTTGAAGCTCACGAGACCATGTGTGAAGTTATCTTCATGTTTTAAAGTGCAAACATTACACATAAGTTAAAAAGGAACCCTTTGAATCATGTACCAATCAGAAAATCAAAAAGCAACGCGGTGTTTTGACATTCTAAATATCGTTTTTTGACTGGAAAGCCAAACAAATGATTATAAGAGGAAAAGGTAGAGCGAGGCCAGAGGTAATTTATATATTGATATCAAGATTTTTATTGAACGGAAGAGCTCTATTAGGAAAACGAAAATTTGAATTAATTTTCCCTCATCATCACCAATTTACACTCGAATCAGTCTTTTTACTTATTCCTTGCGGATGAATAAGATTATTTTATTAATTAAATTATCAATCTTTTAGAAAGAGACATACATGTTAATAATGCTGCTCCCGTAAACATGATATTTCACTGGAATCCTCATATACTTCATAAAATAAGATACCAAGATACTTTGGTGCAGTCAAACCAACTGCCTGACAGCATGATTCAACATTGTTGGAGTAACTGATCAATTTACTGAGATGAGATGTAAATGTGAATGATGGTGTTATCTTAGACATCTCCCTATCTGAGAGTTTCACAGTTCGCACTCGAATATAATAGATACCAAGAGACTTTCGGTGGAGTCACGCCAACTGTCGGACTGCATCATTCGACAGGAATGGTTTAACTTTCCCAGCATCCTTCATACGTTATAACAACATCCCCCATCCTCATCCCCCTACCTCCAAGCCTGTACGCTCAGATCGTTCCTCTGGTTACCTTGGAAGCGCTAGGTGGTACTCAGAATCAAAACATGACCGATGGGCCGGTGAGATTCCCTCGCTGTTACAAGGTGTGAGTAATTTGGGAGCAAGGGCTGTTTATTCTATCACTCACTGAGCCATTCAGTTGGTGGAGCACTTTGCAAATTATTCTCATAGGAAACACCGCCTCGTTAATTAACAGTAAGCATTTCTGACGTTTGTTTATCTACAATTGCTTCAAACCTTGGTGTCAATCCTTCGGCCTATCAATTTCCTCCTGTAGTCTTAACTAATGATTGAGACGCTCAATTTGGTCCTTTCTATACACGTTTTATCTTTGCTGAGGCAGCGATGTTCCGATAAATAAGGGTCTGACAATTAATTTCACATAAGTCATGCCCACTCTGCAGAACTTTCACTCATTCGTGAACGCCATCTATCACGCATACAGACACACACACACACATAGTTACATTCCAGTTTTATTGCATAACTTGTCTCCTCTCTTTCTGTTTAGGAGTTGGTGTAGCCCGCTCCCAAAAGGAAACGGATATAATTTATCCACAAAGATAGGCGCGCAGCGAAAAGTAGCCCAATCCCAGCGGGCTGTCCCCCTGCAAGGCCATATCTCACTTACCACTGGTCAGGCTCCCAACCGTAGTGACCTGCTCACAAACAGCCTCTGTTTTCTCATACCGATCTCATTTCTCCAAGATCTGGCACCGAAAACAAGACTCCCGCTGACGCCAAACATCGTGTCAGGTTTTCTTTGACCAGCAGTCAACAGTGCAAAGAGCGGCAGGTTAAACCCACCCGACTTTCAGGCTGAGCTCGCCTGTCTAATTACTTAATTAGCGTGTGCTCTGCCAGCTCTGACGTCGTTTTATAAGATTTTGTTGGTTTTTCCTTCTTCTAGAGAAACCTTTAAGCACTAGAACCTAGCTGTCATTCTGATGTTTTTTTCTGACGCTGGTGTCACTGTAAAGCGGCAACAGATGTGAAAAAGTAATAACTCATCATTCTGCTGAATGAAGTTAATTAACCATTGTAACACGTTGGAACTGATACACAGTTTTCACGCTGCACAGAATTTCGTTTGTAATGACGTTTCGTGTTTCAAATGTGAGAAAACGCCGATGAAGCTAATCCTCAATACTGTTAAATGGAAAAAAAAATTGAAATTAATCAGTGCAAGAGAAAACTTCACAAACTGACAGTAGAAATAAAGCCAACATTCACAAAGGCAAAAAACACAGTTACTTCTTAGTCTTCACTTTATCTACTGGTTTAGCGTTGCATAATGACTTCCCAGCTAAAACAGAACAAATATTTTCCCGACATTAAGGGTGCTTTTCTATTATGGGTTGCGAGAGATATATTGGCCACATTTACTAATACTCTGTTGGGTAACTACTGTTCTATTCTTTGAGTAAAATGGTATATCTAGCGCTATGTGAATCATCTCCATAGCCATCTAAGGATTTTTTTTTTTTTGCGCCTTTTAACTTTTCAAAACATTTAGTTCCTGAAATTTAATTTATTATTCTCTTTCCTTTTGTCAAAGCCGATAGTTTAGAAAAGTAGTATTACAAGTATTGACTCGGGAACTCAATATAGTATCGTCACAAGTCCTTTGTCACATGATTTCCAAACAAAAGTTTTGCAACAAATCGGACACGTCATGCATGTATCGATTCATGCGACAACAAAAATATCGAATGAAAAAAAAACAAAACAATAGTTTACATAAAATCATAAGAAAAACTACCTTTGATATTTAAAGCACACTCTATACCTATACCATTAATAAACAAGATGAAAGGACCTTGATCTATAGCATATTTATTGATCAAACCTGCAGTGTTTGTAGTCCAAGACGCTAGGAACAGCGCCTATTGTTTGTTTTTCCTGCCACACAGTGGAAGCCGCTGTGGACAAAGACATTGATGATGGAAAGGGGAGTTATTTTCTCGTTGACTTTTTCTAGAACCTGACAGCGAAGGGTATGACTGTTTCATTCATTCATTGGCCACTCTGTCTCATGCGTTTCGCTTTGTGTCTGCCTCTGTTGTTAATGAATCCACTCGTTGGTTGCCCAGAACTTTCCACCGATCTTTGTCTTGCTTTTCTAGCTTTTTGCTGAAATGATGAAAATGAACTTTTCTTTTAGATTCCATTAATTATATTTCGACAAAACTGCTATTAAGCGGTTTTTACAAAAATCTTAGTGACTGCAATGAATTCTATTGTAGAACTGCCGAGGAACTAAAACTGATTAAACTTTATCAAATGTTGAGAAGGAGGGCGGATTGGTAGAAAGACAGACAGAGAAATTAAAAAGAGAAAGAGAGACAGAGAGAGTGACAGAAAGAAAGAAGAGAGAGAGAGGGGGGGGGGGAATAGTAAAGGAAGAGTAAATGAGAGCGGGGGAAGAGGGAGGGTTGGAGAGGCTCACATTTATAAGTGTATGAGGACGGTGGTTGTGAGAGGACACACAGAGAAAAAAATAAACAAACAGTAAGAATGAGTCATATAGTGAAAAAGAAAAAAAAAAAGAGATGGTAATAGAGACACATTATGATCATGGACGTTTATGAAAAATTTAACTGAATCTCTCAAACATAAGAGGCATGGCACAAATTATACGCGAGCGATTTCCAAAACAAGACAAACATGAAAGAGTTGGGCTGGCTGCCCACATCGGTCTGTCAATAAAGCTCACCTGAAATGCCAAGGATGCTCCAATTCAGGGCCTAATTCAAATGGCATGTGGGTCCTGTTGGATGCATGCTATTGTTCTTGACTTGTGGTCATGGGGTGAGGCCAGGCGGAGGCTGTTTGTCGATAGGACCAAAACAAAACAGTGTTCTGTTGGGCAGGAAATCAGGCCCGGCCCCAGGTGGAACGAATACCTTCTCGCTTTATTGACCTGACATTTGAATGGTCGAGATTGTGGTCATTTTTCTCCGCAGTCCGCACAAACCCGGTGGTCTTCCCAGCTTCTGATAGTCATTTCGAGTCTCGAGGATCAAGATTCTAAGGGTCAATATGTTGTATGCACTGATTAAGCTTATTATTTTTTTTTAATAGTTTTCAAGAAAACATAGACTTTACAACTAAGGTAATCAAAATTTTACACCTCCACCAAAAGGGTCCAACTATGCCCTTGCATGATGAGTTTTAATTGTAGAAGTTGTGTTAACACTCCTTTGGGTAACATATTCATGTTTCTCAACTTTTCCTAACAGAGAAACTAAAAAGAGAAACAAACTTGAGGTGCGCTGTGACTATAATTTAAAAGAAAAAGAAACATTTAATACGATGGGTTTGCGTCTATATTAATAACAGTGCATGTACATTATATGCCAATTCATTGTCAAGTCAATTACTCGCCATGTAAATGACTATCTTAATGGTGTTGATAAGCGTTGTTATATGACATGATTCTAACAACTCTATGTGATAGAAGATCAGCCCACGATAAGTGAGGAAAAAACTTAATTTCAGTACAGAAACGACTGAGCGTTAGGGAGATGACCTTTAGGGCCCTTGACCTTTGACTTCTCAACCGAACCTACAGAAACTAATACATTCTGCAACATGCGAATCTCTTCAGAGAAATCGATTTTTTTAATTTTTTTTTTTAATCTCAAATCAAATTTAACAACCAGCTGAAAGTACAAAATATGCTGGACAAAATGGTTTTTCTTTCCCCTTTTTCATTTTGGACGCGAGTTGTTTTTTTTTTTGTTTTTTTTTTAGCTTTTAGGCCTAGTTAATCTCAGCCGACGTACCTGCTGTATAATTCATTGTTATGTTGTTTTTTTCATTATTGTCATTTTGGTAGGTGATATTAGTTTAAAAAAAATATTCCCGTGGACATTCGAAAAGGAGCAGTGGCGTTGCGAGAGGGAATAAGATTTTACTAACGATGGAGAAAGAGAAGAGACTGCATCCTCATGGAAATACTGTTAGTTCCTAACTATGAAGTTTTGCGCTTTAAATGAACGGAAAAATTTAAACTGTCAAAAGTCTAAAGCAGACATTGTCATTATCCGTAGCTTCGATATCTAGTGGGAGGAAGTGATGATCAAACGTTACACATTGAATCGAAGATCAAGCAAAATTTCTCTTAACGGTACGAGATCAACGAAGCTTTATTTTTTTTTTTCCAATATTTTTTAAAAGAGGAAATCAACACGGATAGTAAGTATTCTAAATAAATACTTTCTAGAGGATCTAAATTTGATGTACAGAAGCCCGACAATATAATCACTAAACGCTATGAGTTACTGATATGAGTTCACTGAACGCGAGAGAGTCGGTTAAAAAAAAAAAAGGAAGACAAGAATAGTGTTCTTCATTCCAGGACTAACAGAGAGAGAAACCCTCTCAAAGCCCAGCGAGGTATCCTTGCCTCCTGGCCATCTCTGCAGCTGTTAGGAGATCCCCAGTCCAATTTCCGGAGTCTTGATAGCATCATCTACCGCTGTTATTGGACGTCAATCTCTGAATAGAGAGCAAACGTTGCACTGACGAAGGTACATTATTCTCTACAGGTTTCTACCCTCATAGACCTGATTATGATGTACCCGATCCAGCACTGGCGTGCCCTGCGGTGCTCCTTATCCAAACAGAAACTGCATGGATGTGAAAAACAAAATAGAGTTAATTTATGTGCTAAAGCTATGCTCTGACTAACTTGTATTCTGAACTTCAGTGGATAACCTGTGCGGCTGTGTTTATATTATTTTGTATTATAACTTTTTGCCCAGTTCGTAAAACCATCATACAAGAAAAAACCATACAGTATTAAGTACAGGATAGGACATTGATGACCGGTTTCGCTTTTATTAAGTAAAAGGCACTGTATGAAAGGACGTAGATTGAGAAGAAGGTTAAGTAGATGGAAACAAAATAAAAAGCATAAATCGGAGACATAAATAATCGCTAGAAAATAAATTCTACGTATCAAATTTCCTTCAAATGATTCTCAATAGTAGTTTTAGCAATAGTTTTAGTTTGTTTAGCGTTTCCCAAGTCTGTCCCAGAGTTCTATAATAGCTTCAGACAAGTGTATCATATATTTAAAAAGAGAGAGAGAGAGAGAGAGAGAGAGAGAGAGAGAGAGAGAGAGAGAGAGAGAGAGAGAGAGAGGGAGGGAAGAATGGGGAAAGAGTGATAAAGTTTGAGAAAGTCATAGATAGATAGAATAATAGATACACAGACAGGCAGACTGGTAAGTATGTAGATATAAAGTTATAAAGAGACAGAATCAGAAAAAAGACAGATGTACTGAGTGTCATATTCAGATAACGAGAGACTTAAAGTGAAAGAGAGTCACACAGGGAGTGCAGTTAGGCTTAGATAGAAAGAGAGAGAGAGAGAGAGAGAGAGAGAGAGAGAGAGAGAGAGAGAGAGAGCAAGAGAGAGGGAGACAGGCAGATAAACAAACAGACTGGCAGTTTGATGGAGAGCCAGTGATAAGCTGGCGAAATAAAATATGGCAGAAAGGGACACTTGCACAAAATTAGAGTAGATGTAAAACTGCAATTTTCATTCCTCTATACTCAAAAATTCGTATAGCTTATTGAAAGTCATTTCACACACGTCACTTAACTCAGAGAAAAGAATGATGGATTTGTAGTAATGGATGTATATCTGAGTATATCAAAATGATGAGAAGTCAGTGAAAGGAGCGGATCTGCTGCATTATCTGCGCCAAAGTCAGGGTCAAGCATTTGTATTACTCAGCTTTGATAGACAGCTGTATCACTTTGTCATGACAGGTTTATTCCAACGCGCTGGTAGTAAGCCTTTGCTGTTTCACTGGTCTGTAAATCTTTCACTTCTACGGTAAAGGGACACGAGTTACACTGATACCTGGAAAGATTTCCATGTGTGATAATGGTGTCAGGTTTGGCGGCGCCTTTTGAACATTGTTCATACAACTCGGACGGCTAAGAAATTGGATTTAAGAGGAAATGACATCAATTTGTGTTCGAAGAATTCATAGCACGCAGGCCGCAGGCAAACTAGGCTGTTGCTTTGTCGAATAATTTATAGCGGCTGTATGAGACATGCGGGAGGTCAGAGGTTTGTGGGCGGGCATTTCCACTAGACAGGGAAGGAAATTGAATGGGGATGGTCAGAGCAGAATGAAAGGTGAAAGGTGCATCACAGCGACAAAGAAATAGACATTTAGCTATCAGGAAGTAAGGTTGCTTTGTGATAGTCACCTCTTCTTTTTATTATGATCTTTGTGCCCTTTTGCTTTCACTTAATGATTCGACTTCTAGTTTATTCTCTACCATAAAGATATTCTTTCGAGGGTACTTTAACCAGCAGCTTTAAAGCAACAGAATAGTAGATTCTGGGGTCAAGCAATGTGGGATACTGTTATAAATTGAAACCAGCAGCTAGACATCGAACTTTTTTCTTTGTCAACGCACGTGTGACTGTGATAAACCTAGGTTTAACCCTTGAGACATCATCTCCTTGCTGCGTTTGATCTTCACTTCGATTTCATGCCCTTTTTAGTTTAATGCATACCACCCGTAGCGCTTCATTTAGTTTTACGTTCTTTCAAGCCATATTTTATATTTGTACGGTAACAATACATTTTTCTATCATAATACAATAATAACACAAACTAAAATTAATGATCGCGATCTGAAATTAAATTCAACTGTTATTTTTAACGTTATGCCTATTATACTTCTAAAAATATTTTCTTAACTTTATGCTCACCATTTCCTTGCTGATATACATTGTGTATTCTCTTATTCATTTTCTCTGTCACTTAATCCCCTCCTTTTTCCATTTCCTACTTTCGACTTTCTATCAAGATTTTTTTCTTACTTTAACTGATCTATTAATAGTAAAACAATAGCGCTGTTTTGAAGACTTGTTTCAGCGTTTTCAAAAAATCAGATGTGGACATCGTTACATTATGATTCTTAAGCTGAGTCTAAATTAGGCCCTACCATATACCTACAGATGTAGCGCCACTTCTGTGAAACATGATAAACGAAATCGAGTTATCAAAAATACGCATGATATGTAAAAAGTGCAGTTTTTTTTTTTTTTACAAAAATGTTTAAAGATTTCCGTTTCTGCACTCTTTTCGGTAGACTCTTGTATTTTGGTTCTCAAGTTGTTCGTGATTTCCACAGTGCAATATTACTGGCTTTGATTACAAATATTCCTCCAGTGTATTTAAAAACATCTGTTGTAATCTCAGACATAGTCTGATTATTTACTACATGCTAACATTTGATCTTTATGGTTATTTAACTTGAGGGAGCCGGTTCATAACAGACATTTTATTTCAACCCCTTTATATTGATTCTTTTTAAGCTCTTTAAAAAATGATTCACTGTGATACATCTCAAGTAAAAGTTTGTAGATTTTTTGGGGTTTTTTTCCTCACAAATCTTTCGCAAACTCCATTAAACTACATTCATCTGGTTTTCCAGTGTAAGTTAGATGAAAATATGTAAAAGGTGATCAAAAGAAAAAAAACATTTTGGTTTAATACATATCACGATGCCCTGGTTTGTTTGTTTTGTTTTGTGGGTTTTTTTGTTTTTTTTTGTATTGTTTTGCTCTTTCCTGTCTAGTCTGAGCAGTTTGTTTTGACATTAAGAAACAAAGCAGAGGCCTTTGATGATCAATATACCAATCTTGAAGTTAAGGAACTAACTAGCACGAGGAAAAAATGAGAAGAATGCCTATACTATTAGTTTCTTAGTTAAATTAAATTCACTTTTATTTCTCATTTTTTTCTCTTGCACGTTATATAGCTTTACAATCATATGTACATAATTACAATACGTGAGAGAGAGAGAGAGAGAGAGAGAGAGAGAGAGAGAGAGAGAGAGAGAGAGAGAGAGAGAGAGAGAGACAGACAGACAGACAGACAGAGACAGAGACAGAGAGAGAGACAGAGACAGAGACAGAAAGAGAGAGAGAGAAGTACACAGAGACAGAGAGAGAGACAGAGACAGAGACAGACAGAGAGAGAAAGAGAGAGAGATAGGGACAGAGAGACAGAAAGAGAGAGAGACAGAGAGAGAGACAGAGACAGACAGAAAGAGAGACAGACAGACAGACAGACAATCAGAGAGAGACAGAGACAGAAAAAGAGAAAGAGAGAGAGAGAGACAGACAGACAGACAGATAGACAGACAGACAGATAGACAGACAGACAGACAGACAGACAGACAGAGACAGAGACAGAAAGAGAGAGAGCGAGAGAGAAACAGAGAGAAACCTATTTTTGAGCTTTATCTTCATGGAGAGCATGATAGAACACTGGGTATACACACAACAACAGCCGCCCGCACTCTCTATCCCTACCCCACATTGGTCCAGGAGATCGGACTCACCAGCTGACCTGAGGGCAGTGTTGTTCCACTGTTAAAATGATAGGCCTTATCATGTTGACCGTTTGGTTTAGCACCGAAGCCCTCGATAGCAGGGAACCAGGGATACTGGCGTGGGCAGCCCCACTTTGGCAGCTCAGATGCCTTTATAACTGGCGGTGATGGATATTCTTGGAGATAAGCAAGGTACGCCAGGATCGAACACAAGTGTAACACTGTTGATCCTAGAAGGCTTGAGCTTAGGGCATGGATCGTTCGGGGTAGAGAGAGGTAAAACATAGAGTGTTGAGGAAAGAGGTAAATGAAACTAAGAAGAGGCTTAAAGGAAAAGGAAATGAATAAAAATCTTAAGTTGAATATATGGAGGACAGGCGGGGTAATCAGATCAAAGGATCATGAAACCAAGTTTCAATAATGAGTCGAGTAGTCCGCTTGACTGAATCTACTCATTACATCTCTACACCGTAGAGTCGAGGCAAAGAAAAATCCTATCTCAGAAATGTCAAAACCCGGTAACATTCTACCATTCTGTTGGATAATATAAAAAAATATTACGCTTAAAGACGCGTTGCTTTGGTACAAATGGTAGATTTGGTGAATTTCACAAATCAATAGTTATATTACTTTGCTTTTAACGGTGGCTCTGTACTATCTGAGGCTTGAGTTTCTCTTAGACTAAACAACCTGACCCAAAAGATGGCAAAACACGTTTTTAGCAATGGTTTACGATAAACTTTTGTTACCCATTTCGTAGTGGTTTGGGAATAGACGGCTCGAGATAAAACAATATCCTATCTTCTGTCATGTCCGACTGTCTGGACGACTTCATCGTAAATAAGTAAAAAGTATGTCATGGAAAGAGCAAGATCGTCTGATAGGGAAAGATGGTTTTACCGTCTTTTGGTTTTGGTTTGCTTTTCTCTATTTCAGACAAATAAATATCTATCTGTAAAAAAAAGTAGACGAAGCAGATAAAAATGAAAATGGTAGTGGAACTTACTGTGATGTTCATTTAACTTTAGTTCTACATCCCGTGTATTCATATTTACATTACACTCCCTTATAGAAAATTCAAAATGTTAAGAAAAAAATTAACAACTTCCCGAAATGCAACATATCTATGTTTGAAAATTTGAAGAAAATAGTATATAAACAGTTCGTCTTCAGCTGTGGAGTTGCAAAAGAGTTCGGCTTTTGAAAAGATTATGATAAAAAGTTTTTTTAACAAAATCATTATGAGTCCAACTCCTCTTAAGTAAATGTCGTTTTTATCGCAGACAGTTAAGTAGAATTTGCCTCTACTTCTTGCCGTTGGTTTCTCCTACAGCTTGAGCAAATTAGGTTTATAGCATCATAACAAAGTTTGATCATGATTTAAACTCTAGCTTGGAAATAGAGCGGATCAAAGTAACAAAATGCTTATGGTGTAAATTTACCGGATAAAATGTTATTAGAAGAATCCGAGACACACAAACTTACAGACAGAAAAGCTAAAAATCAGATACTTCAAAGCACTGTAAGATTTTGTTGCGGCGGCCACATAATAACTTTAAGGTTCAGATAATTATTTCTTCACTTATTCACACGTGGTTCAACTCGTGCCCTGCAAATTCTCGTAAAAAAAATGTGTCAAGGAATTTTTTACAGTTCTAAAAATGAGAGGATTTGAAAGAAACAAAAATTACAGGTAGGTCTATCAGGCCAATATTTATAAATATGTAGACTAAAACTGACTTCTTTCTTCTAAAATAAAAAATTTAAAAAAAATTAAGAAGCCATTATATCTGCAGAACCAACATGCACGACCCCAAGTTCTTCATAGAATGGAACGGTTTGCACCGAATAAACCGTGATTTGTCATAGTGCTAAGGTTCTCGGGATCGGGCATCTTGAAGAGTTCTTCACAATACTCCCCCACCCCCCCCCCTCCCCACTCTCCCTTCCCTCCCATATTGCAAGGTGCAGTCATCTACATCAATAGCATTCTGCACGCATGTGCCAGACAATCGCTAATTATTTCAATGTTGATTGATTTTAGATAACTACATTGTTGTAACAGTGTATCATGGCATGCTTTGCGGTAGAGACATGACATGATTATGTACTGCAGTGGCCAGTGGGTGAACCAAACAACTCAGGACACTGAGGTTTGGGTTGATTTGCGAACCTGGTGTAGCAAATGTTCTTGTCACTAATGTCCACAAGGACTGCTCTCTTCGATGCACATTTACCGATTTTGAATAACTGGTTTCTTTTTATATTTTCGAGATGTTCTATTTATCGATAAAGTGCTTTTAAAGCAACTGAAAAAATAATATATGATCGACATAATGTTTACCGTTTTTAAGGAATTTTCGCAATATAATACATTGGAATGAATGATAAAAGAGTTAGTAGATGACACACAACCATGAGGAATAAGACCAAAATCACTTTAATGTAATTAAAGCTCATAATAATGGTTATTCATACATTGAATCTCTTATAAATATATGTCATAAAGCTGAATACAAAGTAAACAATATACTGCTTGGGCCCTCTTTAAAACAAACAACTAAGACAACATAGCTGATGATTAGTCTCATTCGATAACAAGGAACCAACAAAAATACTCTCTAATCAAGTTCCTAAAAAGGCTCAAAGCCTCAAGAGTAACTTCCCTTCTGTTTGCCCTAGAATCTTAATAAGCTGCTTTTGCTTTAATGTAGACATACCTTTACTCAGGAATTTTGCTAACTAGGAATACTTTATTAAACTCGCTCTATATAATAAAAGCCTTTCTTTACTACATGTATCATCGGAAGCATCTTGTATTAAAACTTCATTCAAAGGCCTAGTATTTTTCCATCACTAAGACGCTACGTCTTTACATGAAATGGATTGAGTTAACAGTGCCATGAAAACTGACGTCTTTGACCGCTAACAGTATATAATTATTTAATCACAATCAATTCTCTAATGCTTCCTTCACCAACGCTATTAAGAAAAAACCATTGTTGTCAGACCTGGTAATGGTTCCTAAAGGGAATCCCTGCTTTCTGATAGGCGAGGAATCGATAGACACTCCACCATGATGTTATTCTAAGAAATAACAGATTTATTACCATTTGAATATAATTATACTTTTTTTGAGGCGCCACTTAGTTCATATAACAAAATATCCGCTGGCGTGTGTAAAATGTCGGATTCAAACCTTAGAATCAGAAGACAACCACCCTATTAGATATTTATGGAAACTTAAGAGTTTATATGTATCTTGTATGTCGCTCATGGTATACGGAGACAAAGGCTTCTTTTCTAACCATCATTTAATAGGATAACTACATTCATTACCCACCTCTACATTTGTTACTCATCATCTCTTCCTTTCCACCTCTCCTCTCTTTTCTATATCTTTCACTTTCTCTTTGCCGCACTCTTCCTCTGCTACTGTCGTGCTATTGTGTATGCCTGTCTGTTTATTTTTCTCTTTTGTTTCTCTTACTGTTTTTGAAGAAATATGACTTGTATCTTAAGATGTTTGTGCAATCTATCCAACTTCTGTATCGTCATGAGATTAAAAAATAAAATCATTTGAATGTCACGCACAAAACTATCTACACCATAAATGGGTTGCTACAAGAACTTTTTGTCCTACACGTCTATACCATTTTGAATTTGAAGGTAAGGTGAAAAATTTTCGAGCCATCTCTATGTTTTGATAAACAAAGTTAAGTAAAGCACAAATTTCAATAAAATTTATTTAAATTCAAATCCCTAATTACTATGTTTCATTAGTGACTTTTGAGATTAATTAAAGATGCGCTCCCCTCCCCCCCCCCCCCCGCCCCCCGGCCTCAATAAAAAAATAAATAAAATAAAAAATTAAGAATCGGACTAGATAAGAAGATAACAGCGCACTCAGATACAGATATTGTTCAGAATTGAACTTTGCGAGTGTGTTTATTTACGGATATGGGAAGGGACTGCTTTTATTATGACAAGGCTTGACAACTGATTAGATAGTTCGTGCGAAGACCCGACACTTTATAGATCATGTACTTCCTTTAATTATTTCTCCATTTCCCCGAAGGAGGGAAGAACTCCAAATGTTTTTGCCATAATTTTGTCTTTTTTTAAAACAAATTGTAGTGCATTCGCTGCAGGTTCAGGCGCAGGTCATGGCATACATCAAAAGAAATGCATCAGAGAAGCTGACAGGGGGGCATCACTTGGTTGTACCCCCTCCTGGTCGGCCAGCCCACCATCCACATCAGCTCTGCTTTTGTACTCGGCTCTCAGTGAACGCATTTTTAACGATGCAGAGAATGGTGTAGCCAGCTCGTTGCTCACTTTGCTCCTTATTCGTTCCGGATGCCTAGCATAAAGCTCGCCTCTAATTGGTCAGCGCAGGCGACAACATTGGTAGATACAGTTTTTGTTCTTGTTTTCGTTTTTTTTTTTCTTTAATTTTACGTCTCTCTCTCTGTCTCTGTCTGTCTGTCTGTCTGTTTCTCTCTCTCTCTCTCTCTCTCTCTCTCTCTCTCTCTCTCTCTCTCTCTCTCTCTCTCTCTCTCTCTCTCTCTCTCTGGGTCTAAAAAGAGACAGGCACACAATTTTATAACTACGTGACTAAAAAAAGAAACAACATATTTTGCTTTTTTTAGTCCCGTAGTTATAAAGTTGTGTGCCTATCTCAATTTAGACCCTGTTTCATACTATTCACAGACATTCACGCGTCCTTTTTGGATCCTTTATAATTATCAAGTTGTCCTCCAAGTGTGGTGTTTTTGCTTTTCTATTTGGGTTTCTCTCTCTCTCTCTCTCTCTCTCTCTCTCTCTCTCTCTCTCTCTCTCTCTCTCTCTCTCTCTCTCTCTCTCTCTCTCTCTCTCTCTCTCTCTCTCTCTCTCTCTCTCTCTCTAAATATATATATATATATATATATATAGATCTTTCTCCCACTTCTCTCTTTATCTATCTATCTATTTATCTATCTTTCTGTCTAACGATCCCTTTCTCTTCCTCTTATGATAGAAATAACTTGCAATTCAATGGCATTGATCTTTTATTGATTTCACTCTCTTCCATGATTATTACAGTTCACATGCTCGGTTTTCGCTAGGAGTTTGAAATCGTTCTATGGTCCCTCCAACCTTTGTAAATTTTGCAACATATACAGACAAAAAGAAAGAAAGAAAAAACTCGTGCAAATTTATGCAGCTCCTTCAAAAAAAAAAAACATGTCAAGATGGAAAAAAGGGTTTAAAAAAACATGTCAAGATGGAAAAAAGGGTTTAAAAAAACATGTCAAGATGGAAAAAAGGGTTTAAAAAAACATGTCAAGATGGAAAAAAGGGTTTAAAAAAACATGTCAAGATGGAAAAAAGGGTTTAAAAAAAGAAACAGTGAAGCTCGCAAGAGAAAAACACACCAACGAATTGTCAAGGTCAAAGGCAGAAAGCGCAACTTGCAATTTTTAGTTTTTTGCTTTTTTTTAATTTTCCAGGATTGATGGAGTGGCTGCAGTTGACTGGACATGGATAATACAGGTACCATCTGCGGGCTGACTAAACAAACCTGGCCGCTTTAATGTGCAGGCAGCCTGCGCTCGAGTAATAACGTTTGTAGCGAAAGGTCATTAGGATTTCAACCAGAACTTTCACTCGTTTCCTCATCAGTTAAGTCTGCCTCAAAATTATGGCCTGCAGGGAGCAAAAAAAAAAAAAAAAAGAGAAAGAAAGAACTGTTTCTTATTCTTTTTTTTTCCTTTGGCAGAAGAGAAAACCTAAAACAAATGATACAAGCAATAATCATCCTTAAAGGCAGGAATATAAAAAAAAAAAAGGGAATGCGAATTTTCCCATCATATTTCAAACTCACATAGATCCTCGTTATATGGGTTTATAATATTTAAGTTTGGTTTAATCTTTTTATGATTATTTTATTATTACTTTTCTTATAAGTCTCGTGACCAATGTCAATGCTACTCTGTCACCTTTGATTGATTAAAAAAGGAATGCGATTTGACATTAATTAGCTCCATCCACATAATTTATGCAATAAAAACACATCCCCTTCTTATAATATTTTGTTGCACTTTACACAATAGTTTGTTTTTAAGTGCAGCTGGTGTTCTGAATATTATTATTCTGACATTGATAAGCACACGTCTGAAGTTGTATTTACAGTGAGTGCAAAAGGATTTTTCCTACCTGCAGCACGATAATGAGATTTGTAGGTTAGCAAACATGCAGTATATTTGTATTAAGTTCATCCTTGGGTAATCTTTGACAAAACGTAGAGTGGTTCAAAAAGCTAAAAAAAATATGCATTGTCTGCTGATCGCATTGGTTCCATTTAAAACTTGAATTCTTCTGTAGAAAAGTTGATTTTATACCGCTTATCACATAAATTTTGCCAATGTTCTAATTCTAAACTGTTCTCTTTATCAATATTTTTGTGCTCAGCAGCACTATAAAAAAATACCATTTTTTTTTTTTTGTCTTAACTGACTTTAAGTTTTCTTCTTTGAAAATATATTAACAGGAAAAGATAGCCATCTGATAACAGACAAGATCTAAAAAGATAATTTAAAAACTCTATTTTGTTCAGTCTTTAAGAGGTGTGATTAAATAGAATTCTCTTCTTAAGTCCTTCATCGGAAACGATCAGGACACGTACAGCCAGACGAATTTTACTGATCTTTCATATTTTTTACTGTTGGATTTTGTGTAGTCTGTGTTTTGAGTGTAAAGAGAAAAAGAATGCTAGCACCATAATGAAGGAAGGGATTATTGCAAATATAGGTTTGAAAAAAAAAAGAGCATGAGTAAGATAAAAGTGTGTGTGTGTGTGAGAGAGAGAGACACACAGAGAGAGAGAAATTTGGAGACGATGAACGAGAGAGATAGAGAAGAAGAAGAAGAAGAAGAAGAAGAAGAAGAAGAAGAAGAAGAAGAAGAAGAAGAAGAAGAAGAAGAAGAAGAAGAAGAAGAAGAAGAAGAAGAAGAAGAAGAAGAAGAAGAAGAAAATGATGAAGAAGAAGAAGAAGAAGAAGAAGAAGAAGAAGAAGAAGAAGAAGAAGAAGAAGAAGAAGAAGAAGAAGAAGAAGAAGAAGAAGAAGAAGAAACTCCTCAACCTCAACATACCTGGCTAACGATACCAACCACCCCCCAGCTAGCCACTAGCCAGAGAGAATAACAGTCTAGACAGGTGGGGGAGGAATTAGAAACAAAAAGAATATTAATGACCAATACAGGCGGACCAGATCTATGCATGTGGAAGCTGAGGTGAGTAATAGCCCCTGTTTGTCTTTCAAACTAATGCGCATGTCCATCCTCTTCAACGGTGGCCATCAGCTGGAAGTTTTCGCTCAGCGCACCATCAACCAAGTCTGCAGCATTTTTCAAGTTGCTGTGGGATATAAATATGGTGAGAGTTGAAACAGGGAGATAACAGCAACCAAGAGAGGCGAAATGTTGAAAGATAACCAATCTGTTATGTGTATGGCAGATCACTTGAAACTAGTTGTTTGAATATTGAGAAGAAAATGTTTGTTTATTCCAGTGAAAGAAAAGTATGAAGTTGAATAAAACACCAAAACGATTCAAAGATATAGATCAGAGGGAGAACAAGAATCGAAAGGCTGGATAACTGAGTTCTTGATAGACATAAATAGAGTAATACCAAAGATAAAAAGACGTTGAGTGAGGAAAATTTAAAAAAGATAGATGGAGCGAGTGATACAGCTAGAATGAGTGAAAGAAAAAAATGTAGAGTAGTGATAAAAAAGAGAGAGAAAGTATAAGAGGAAATGATAGTTTAACCGAACTGTGGGGGATAAAAGAATTATGTATGATAATCAGCATTTCAAAGTGCTTAAAGAGAAGCAAGTGTTGATATTAGCAGCAAATTTCATTCTCTTCCAGAGAGCTAGTAATTCGGCTTAAAATAGGCATACGCGAAGTCTTATAACTATTTGCAATGCTAGTTTTCAACAGTAAACATTTCTCTGATATACGCTAAAGTAATAAATAAACTAACTTCACTGAAAGGCGCCGAAACAGCCTGTCATCCTCACAATATGTCATGTGTGTGTGTGGAATGAGCAGGAATTTGAACATAATAAGCGCTGTATAAATCCAGAGGAGAGAAGTGATTTGGTTGTGAGCTAAACAGATGAGAGAGAAAATTTAATGCAGTGAAGAAATGCTTTTTTAGGAAAAAAATGTCCTTGCTAAGATTATCTCACACAAAGTTGTATATGAGATTCAGAACGGCGCACAGTAGATTGCTTAGTGGCTGTTTACACTGAGATGTATGATTTATGTTTGAATCCAAGTTTGGTTTATTTGAAAGTTAGGTCGGATATCATACATTCACTCTCTCTATTCTTTTTTATTCTTACAAACGATTAAAAGTCTCCAGAAAATTGACTGATATTACTTATTGTTTCCTCTCCAGCCGAAAAATATACCTTTCGGATCTATTTCTCGTAATCTTTCATCCTAAATAAAAAAGTGTTTATGAATATATTAAAAGGCAAACATTGACTTTCAACTGAACACGGTAAAAAATGTAACATATATTTTGAAACGACACAACGAGAGAAACAAGAAGTCGTACACATCTTTACAGTAAGTTTTATAACTTAAGAGACGTCAGGAAAAGGTCTGAGAAGTAACTCTCAAACTCTGCTCCAGTCACTGAGTAAAACAGAGAACTAATGAATGGTTTTGCACAGTTTACTCTCTACATGCTCTGCTTCGTTGACATGATTTAAACCTGTGTGTTCTTTTTCTTCATATTTCAAAATAGACCTAGTAACGATTATTGAAACTTATTATGTATTGAGAAATTGCCCTAAAAACATTTGTTAATTATTTCTTTAGCATTTAGTAGAACTGTTTTGCATTTGCAATGGTGTTCTTCATTCTTAAAGGTTCTAAGTATATTACCACTGTTCATCTTATATTACTCCTGTTAAAGTGAGTCATAATAACTATAATCTTTCCCTTATTATATTTTCCATGTTATAAATAACGTTTGTAATTATTCATTCAAACGGTTCGATAAAAAAGATAATTCCTGTGAAAAAATGTTCCAGACAACAATTATTGTATTTATTTAAATGACTAATAAATTTTAATAATTTAAGAAATCTAATTTAAATAATTTTATTGTTCTACCATAAAGTTTCTTCGGTGCAAATCTAAAAGTAGTTTGCTTGTACACAAAGCAATTAAAAAAGAAAAATTCGACTTGAGGAAAAAAAAAACGTATACGAGACAACAAAAACAAGAGTTGCTCAAAATTGAGTTTTCAAATGTTCAGAAGTTCCTGAATTTCGTGATATGGTTATGATTATAACATTTTCATGATTCAACAACTTGATCAAAGTCTAAGCAACAGCCAGGCTTAGTCCAGGAAGCGTTATACCCTGAGGTCTAGTCAAACCCTGGTATCGCGGTTTCCAGTCGATTTAATTTGTAATATCCTGTCCTTTGGTCGATGAAAGTCTTCTGATCTCATTCCAGCCTGACACAAAATACAAAACAGTCGGCACAAAAACACGTCTCAACGTTTTTTTCTTTGCTTTCTCAGAGTGTAAATAATACTGCTATCCGGACACCCTTTTTTAAAAAAAAATGCACTTGATAGTTTTGTGGGTTTTCTAAATAGATTTCAAATTTGTGTGAAAAAGAAATTGTATTCGGCCTAGTAAATTATTTTTGCACTAAGAATGGAACTGCCAATGTTATTTACCATTCCTCGGGCAAAATTTAATTATCATATGAGATCACTGTTATACAAAAGCATGGTTTCTATTATTTATATCTTTTGATCTTTATTGATTTCATGAGTGCACTGGAAAAAAATATCTGAAAGTAAAACTAACGTTATAAGAGAGAAAAAGAAATTTTTTTGTATTCAGTTTAATTTGTTTCTCGTTTCATTTTTATTCGCATTTTTTTATCTTTTCCGATTTAATGAGCAACGATGCGACGTAAAGATGGTAAAAGTATGAAAAGAGACGATAGCTTTACCTTTTAGGGCTTTGACAGTTTGTGACTTTATTAGTTTTTTTTTTCTTTTTTTTTTTTTTCAGAAAATTAACTTCATTTACTAATGCGAATATTCCAAATCTACTCATTGAAATGAAGCGTCCGTTGTATTTTCGCACCAGCACGATTCACTCTCATCTAATCTCCTAATTCTAACAAAATCAAAAATAGAAAAATTCCGTTCATTCATTCAGGGCAATAAATTTCCTTCACCTCATCCTTGACCTTGTATCTACTGCAGGCAACCTTTGAACCAAATATCGTTTACCTTGACATCGGGTCACAGCGCGAAATGCTCAGTCACGGGTGATTTGTTGTAGGGCAGGAGGTATGCCCAAGGAAATCGCCAGGTCGTTTTGCTTGGTGGCTTGTAGACCAGCTTCACAGGCGAGGAAATGAAAGAAATCAAGGTATTTTCTTTGGAATGGGAAGGTGCCAGAGTAAAGAAATTGGAGTTAATAGCACACAAGATAGGCTGTTATCATGGCAATTAATCCAACCACCAAATGGTGCGCGTGGAGGTCGAATGTTTGTCTCTTTCCAGATGCTTTATGTTTTTGACTTCCATAATAGAAACGGTAAATTACTGTTCACAAAGTAGTTTTAGCGTTTCGATGAGCTAATCGATGCTTAACTTTTTTTTTTACATTAACGATCTTGTAGCTGTTTCTAAAGTTACGCCCCATTTGGATGTTTTATCTATCAAGATCGTAGCATGTATTTAAATCTAAGTATTGTAAAATTTACCATCGACTGCATCTTTACTTACTCAGATCTTGCTCTGCTGTCCCACCCTCTACCACTGTTTGCCTACCGTCTTTACTTTCTATTTAATAGCCAGGAATACAGTCGAAAGAAATGACTAAATGTTACATTGTAATTTCTTCTCAAAAACAGCACAATGAGGGATATCTTTGTTTAGCCAATTAAGACTTCTGCTAGTTACGTGAGATCCTGCCCCCAAAACAAAGAAAAACCTATTTCATTTGCGTTTTTAGTCAATCAAGCACCATTCAAAATGACGTTTTAAGACAGTGAGTTAGCTTTAAAATATACTGCTTGAGCATTAAATACACCGGAATTTTGCGCTTCTTTGTCATTGGTATAATTCCTTGCTTTATACTTTATTAGCTTTTTCAACGATTGATCGTTAGCGCTTTTGCCTTTCTTAAGCAAACATTTTCGTTGCAAGAGAGTAGTATCAGAAATTGATGGCATTTTCAGAGTTTTAAAAATTCGCCTGGATCATGATTTAAAAGACTTCGCAAAGTTCGTAAAATATGAATCCTGTATCTTTTGTGGCAGCACACTTACCATTTACAGTATAGTAAAGCTTTTGGAATATAAGAAAGAATTTTTTTAAATTGAATAATTATTACTCCTAGCCTTCCTATGGAAATATTTTTCACAATTCTTTATACAATGAGCTCAGGTGGAGAAGAAAGTAAGGACAGGGATTAGGAGATTTCCATAGTAAGCCAAATATCGTTTTCATGAAGATCAGTACTAATAATCCCATGAATGTGTATTTTAGTAACTGAAGCTCCCAGTGAATCAGTTTCTAGCCCTGCATGCTCTGGAAATGATTTTGTTATTGAATTCTATATTAATTTTCTATTAGGTGTAACGCTATGCATGAATAAGTCTAATTACTTGTAGGACTAAGGTAAAACGCACTAAGCCATGGTTTCATCTGTTATTTCAGAAAATTAATCACAACAAATGTCCGAAGAAGGGCAAAATGCAAAATTATCACAAATCCAAATCTTTCCTTTACTTCCTCTGGTAATTTTCTACGGTTCTTAAGTCGAGTTGACCCCAGTAAATAAAAGCAGCTAATCTCCTGGATGTTGACAAGTCAGCGATACCCCATCTAAATAGGAGCTCGACCACCAGTGTGGTATCAATAGCATCAATGATAAAGCCGAACTCGCCAAGATATAAGCTAAGGAATTAGAGCTACCTTCATCAGAATGATAGTGCCTTGACTAGCTCGCTGAGGCACTAGAATCTAAGAGAGGTCAATGATGTATGAGCTAGATCTTGATTAATAAGATGGGTACATCTTTAAGACTATAAAAGTACACTAAGTGTTAACATTAATACGGCATGTTCTATTTCGATACCATTCACGTTGTTACTTGTTTTTATTTTGATTAAGGTAAAACATATAAATGCAAAAAAGGAAAACTAAAACTGCGTATGTTTGTACGAACTGTGATTTCCTTCTCCTTAGAAACGACTTTATTTTGAAAGATTTATTGAAATTATAATTTAAATGCGGATGATATATAGGCAACTGAGAACTAGTGGAGGCATTGCCATAATACAAAACTATATTCAACCCATCAATACTGATTTCCCATATTTTATGGTGCACGGTTAACCAACCAAACACTCCGTTCATTTTCAAAGATAAAGACAGCACGTATTCATTTCGTGATGCCATGAAGTGATATTAGCACCGTATGGAGTGGACGCAGATGTTAAGATATTGCCTGCTTCGTATTTTACATGTCTATTAATTTTTAATTCTTGGTGTGGCGCGCCGAAAAAAAATAAACTGAGAACGGCATTTGCCATAAAAGTCAAATGCAATCAATCTTTTTATGTCTGTCTCTCTCTCTGTGTCTGTCTGTCTGTCTGTCTGTCTGTCTGTCTGTCTGTCTGTCTGTCTCTCTCTCTCTCTCTCTCTCTCTCTCTCTGTCTGCCTGTCTGTCTCTTTCTATGTCTGTCTCTCTATCTGTTTCTCTCTCTTTCTCTCTCTCTCTCTCTCTCTCTCTCTCTCTCTCTCTTTCTCTCTCTCTATGTCTGCCTGCTGTCTCTTTCTATGTCTGTCTGTCTCTCTCTCTGTTTCTCTCTGTTTCTCTCTGTCTCTCTCTCTCTTTCTCTCTCTCTCTCTTTCTCTCTCTCTTCAGATATGTTGCTGCCTCAACAAATACAACATGATGACTTTGCTCTTGCCAAGTATTGTATAATGTTTTAACAATAAGACTTCAAAGTTTCAGTTAGATTAAAATACAACCTTCAACAACCGTGCGTGAAAAGACACTACAACACGTTCACACTAAACTGGAACACTCAAAAAATCTTAATTTGATGTTGACAATTTCAAATATCCGGGTAATTTTAAACATAGCAGAGAGAAGAACTAATTCTACCATGTATCAAAGCCAATTTCAATCCTATACGCAGTTCTACAAAATGTTGATGACAACTAGACAAGATTCTTCAGCCGTATGGCGTTGTTTGCAGTTTGCACCACTAATTGATCTCGCAGTTTGGCGAGAATCATATTCCTAAAGGTCGGGTCATGGAAATAGGCAATGTCATGTTGACCACGCTGAGAATAATTTGATTAAGCTACAGCGATAAATCGGCATCAGAGAGAAAGAAAGGCTCATTTTGAATTCCTCCTCAAGAAGTCTGCTATTCGGTTCAAAGCTAGTCGTAAAAGTGATAAGAGCAGTAATATTTCTCGTGGCCAGCAAGCAATCCATGCGGTTGGGGGGTTGGCGTGAGCGGCAAGTTGACTAGATTTATTGTTCGAGCAAGTTGGTCAAACAAGGCGCTTCTAATTAGAGCTGAGAGACGCCCATTTCTGGAGACCCCAGGAGAGCTGATACGTTTGTCGGATTGTGGCTTAGGTTCATCGGAAACGGTGAAACCACAGAGCACAAATGTTTCGTTTTAATTCGTTAAAAAATGGCTACGATATCGTGAGCAATAGGCTGGAAGCAAAAGATTCAGCAATTCGAGAGAGAGAGAGAGAGAGAGAGAGAGAGAGAGAGAGAGAGAGAGAGAGAGAGAGAGAGACAGAAAGAGACAGAGAGACAGAGACAGAGAGAGATAGAGACAGAGAAAGAGAGAGAGACAGAGAAAGAGA
>JAWDGP010006058.1:282500-385000 GCA_033675545.1 Elysia crispata
ACAGGGTTTTAGCCAGGTACTTTATCTCCTAACCTTAGTCCCTTTGAGATTCCATATTTTCTTTTAAGGAAAAATGAAACATAAATTACGCGAATAGAGAATCGAAGATAATAATATTATAGTTTGAATTCCGAAAGATTGCGCTTTAGATGAGTTACTATTATTTTGTTAGCCACTGAAACTTCAAAAGAGTTCATCATTAAACCTTTCCAGCATTACACGGTTCTGCATACGTGGCAATCAATCTCTCTCTTTCTCTCTCTCTCTCTCTCTCTCTCTCTCTCTCTCTCTCTCTCTCTCTCTCTCTTTCTCTCTCTCTCTCTATCTCTCTCGCTCTCGCTCTCTCTCTTTCTCTTTCTCTCTCTTCAACTCTTGCTCCTTGTCTCTATGTCCTCTACGCGCTATTTCTCTCTCTCTCTCTCTCTCTCTCTCTCTCTCTCTCTCTCTCTCTCTCTCTGTCTCTCTCTCTTTCTCTCTCTCTCTCTTTCTCTCTCTCTCACTATTTATCTATCTATCTATCTATCTATCTATCTATGTCTCCCTCTCTATCTCTGCCTTTTCCTCTTACCAAGTCCTCTCTCTCTTACTCTCTCTTTCTCTCTTTATCGTTTTTTCTACCTCCCCATTTCTTTTCCTTACCTCTGCTCACATTCTTAATAAAACGCATTACACTCCCCATCCTCGTGTCTCGCGCTCTCTCTCTCTATCTATCTCTGCCTCTACCAGGTCCTCTCTCTCTCCTTATTTATCCGTTTTATGCCTCTCTATTTTTTTTCTTAACTTCTACTCTGTCTGCTCTCTGTCTCTCTGTCTGCCTGTCTGTCTGTCTGTCTCTCTTTCTCTCTCTCTCTCTCTCTCTCTCTCTCTCTCTCTCTCTCTCTCTCTCTCTCTCTCTCTCTCTCTCTCTCTCTCTCTCTCTTTCCATTCCGACCTTTGTTATCTGTTGCCACTCTCTGTTTGTTTAATTTTGTCACACCTCTTCTCATTATCTGCCCTTTTTTTCTTCTCGGAGGAGCCAAACTTTTTTTTTTTTTTTGCTTCTTACTCATTCCTTTCGCGGCGCTTTTCACCTTCTTGTCTGTCGCAGTCTTTGACCTCTCACCCTAGTCATTTTGAAGTTATGTAAAACTTTATTTTGATAGCTGTATCATCCCCATCATTTCATTTCCCATTTAACAAACTATTGCTTCAGGTTTTAATCAAGCTTGTTAATTCTAAACTTTCCGCTTCTATGGAAAACCGCCCCCCCCCCTTCCCACCCTTCCAACTATCCCTCTTTTTCACTCTAGTTCTCCCCGACGGATTTCTCATCCCTGGATTCCTCTATTTTCCTCCTCTTCGCTCTCATCCTTCTCTCTGTAAAGAGCATGTTAGATCAAGGCACGAGACATCGTATAGTACAGCAAAACTTCAGTCCGGCTGTGTTTGACATTTTCACCTGTTCGTTTATGGTTCACCTATCTGTCAAACCATTTACTGCTATGTTCTTTCTCGTTCTTCTATTGAGTAGTGATCAAATTCTCGTTATCTTTGCCTTGTTTTTTGTTTTGTTTCTATGGCGAGTACTTTCAAAGAATTCTGTTTGCGCGGCTTATTCAGGCTGTGGTCCTGAAGCTGTTTCACTGTTTGGTGTTTCCATGTTTGTGCAGCATAAAAAATTCTTGAATTCGTCACTCTCTAAGACAACCACACTTTCTTCAAATTAATATTACAACAAAGCTAGAAGAACGCCTTGACATGGGTTTCTCCATTCAACTGAAGATGTGATGTACTTTCGCCTGCTTTGTCCCTTCCCGGGAAAAAAAAAAAAAAAAAAAAAGAGGCAGAGGTTCATTGTTCTCTCAAAACAGAATTAGAGATTTTCCCGACGCTAAATAAAGATTTTTCATGCTCATTTCATCGATTAGGAACTTCTTGTGAGCCCCACAGCGGGTTGCTGCCTCAAACGGTGACTCATATATCTAGCTGATTTGGTTTGAAGACGTTGATTTTTCCCTTTTTATGTTCAAAAAGTTATGCGATTTCTATGTTCGTTGCATATTTTTATTCAAGAACATTCTTCCGTTAGTCATTCTGTTTGATCTCTACTAGTTTTTCTTTGGGTCTATTTTTAGCGCTTTAGACAGTCCTCACATCTGTCATTTATGTTGCAGATAGTGTTTTTCTTTTTCGATGGCTCTATTACTTCATCACTAATTATAGAATCATGACTATTCCAAAAGTGTTCTAACGTTGAGTCATCAGTCCTGTATGGGAAATCATCTAAGTCTGTACTTTCCTGATCTATTTAAAGATCCTTGTAAATGCCTATGAGACAGCAATGACTTCATTCAATTCACACAAAACGGGCATAAAGATGCGTTGCGTTGCGGGAGTTCATAGCTGCCAATTTATTTAAATCTAAATGAAAATGTATGTTTAAAAGAATGTACAAAATAGATTTGGATTTTACAGGATCGGCAACCTATTTTCATATCGTTTAAATTGATCGTGTGTATCAATATAAAAATCCATAGCAAAATTTGGATTCCACAGCTTTTTAAAAGTAAACGCTATCCTTCCCTTTTTTCTGTTTTTGCTGTACGTCTTTAGTAAATTGCTAGCTGCTACAAGTATGTGGTCCGTATTTGAGTCTGCCCTTAGTCTAATTTTGGCTTTTATAAATATTAACAGCTAGCAGGGAACTTTCAAAGCCTAATTTATAACTATTTCTTTAAGATTTTTTTTTCGCTTAGGGTTGGGTTTTCATATGGTTCAGAAGCAAGCAAAACACATTAATCTCAATGGCTGTTTTCTTGAACTTATAAATAACTTTATCCTCAATTTCGTTGGTCAATACTGACTCTTACAGACTCTTGGACAACCTCTGATGTTCCAGCTAAGCCATTATAATTATTTTAAATACCTGTAGTTTTTCGCTCATCATCTTCTCTATACGACATGGTGTGAAAAAAAAAACGCCTCCAATTTGCTAAACCACTAATTGATTTGAATATACACATCGTTCCCTTCCTATAGATTATAGATGTTTTCAAGCTCTCCACGTCGACGTGTGCGTCACGTCAGCTGTCTTTGTCTTTATCAACTTAGGCGTTTGATTATTCTTGGTAGATAAAAGCTACACAGGTAGATCTAGTGAAAACTGATAGATTTCCATACGCAAAATAAGAAAAACTCTTCAGGAAAACTGAAATGGTAACTTACTTAGCTAAGCCCGGGTAGCAAAACAAAAAGAAAAGAGGGAAAAAAACAGGAGGGGAGAGGGGGCACACAGAGAGAGAGAGAGAGAGAGAGAGAGAGAGAGAGAGAGAGAGAGAGAGAGAGAGAGAGAGAGAGAGAGAGAAGCAGGTGCTAAAATTAAATGAAACATTCGCTTGCGGCGAAAGAGTGAAAAAAGAGTTGAAATTAAAAAAGAAATAAGAGAGAGAAAGAGAGAGAGAGAGAGAGAGAGAGAGAGAGAGAGAGAGAGAGAGAGAGAGAGAGAGAGAAACAGATACTGTAATTTGGAAAGAAAAAAGACTTTGTTACCAAATGAATAACATCATTGGATAAGAAAGTGCTTGACTTTCTCAGTTCAGATAACGTTAATCCTTATTATTTTGCGGGCTAACTTCGTGTTGTCTATTTTTCATAAAAACAAAAAGTAAGATAAAATAAAAGCTGTTTGTTGTAAAATTCTATCTTTTTTTACTCGTTGCTCCAAGCGATTGGGTTTTTATAACTGTACTCATGTTACTTTATACGTTTTAGCGGCTTATGCATTGAATTTTCAACTCTCACCTGATTTACTGCTTCTTACAATTTGCAATACTGAATGTTCGAATGTTAAGACAGTACATACCTCATCGCTTCCGTATTGATCGCTAAAATTTTTGAAAGGTTTGCCGGTTTACTCAATTATTCCAAAAGTGCAAGTGGAAGAGACCGAATCGGAAACTCCTTATCAACGGACCGACTCGTTAATCTTGCAGGATTGTTAACTATGAAGATTATAATATGTACTATACCAGACAGAATGAAACAAACTAAAAATAGTAGAAGTTCAAGCCTAACAATTGCAAAATGAAACAAAACAAACGCACTTTTGGTTTAACACCTTCACGATACACAAAAACAATTAACTTTACCTATCCGTGTGTTAATGTGTTCGAGAGTTGTTTTTTTTTTTAATGTAAAGAACATTTTGTTTGATTTTTTGCTACATTATCGTCCATGTATTATTTTTATCGACGATGGGACAGATGAATATTGATTGACAGATATATACATCTATGACTGAGTTGTGGGTTTCTCTGTTGTTGTTGTTTTTGTTGTTGTTGTTGTTGTTGTTGTTGTTGTTGTTGTTGTTTTCGAATGAATAACGAAAAAAATTATTGAAGAACAACAAAACATCTAAATGATTATAGGAACCATTTCGATACGTTTGTTCTTTTACCGCCAAGTTGATTTTACTCCTCCTTCCCGTGAAGGGAAGTTTGTGGCTGTGGAAAATATACAGAGCGTCAACAATGATTTCAATAGTCATGGCAAAGAGCTAGGGAAGAAGGCGTCAGATCAGGGCCCTAACCCCTTGATATTCACCTGGTGTCAATCAGCGAGGGGTATGCAGGAACCCAGATCGCCTGGCAAACCAACACCTTGGGCCTGGGCTGTCCGAAAATGGCAAAGGTGACCAGCCGGACAAGAGGGCAGGAAGCTGGTTAAAGCAGGTGGGTGGTACCAGTATGCTGGAGGTAGGCCTAGACAACGACCACAGGACTTGATTTATAGCTGCTGAGGATTCCCAGACTTGTCCAGGTCTTAAGCTTAGACTCAAAAGACGTGAAATGTTGTTGAACTTCTAAAAACTGTACTTTATCCTTTTGTCATTTTTTTTTTTTTTTGTTTCTCGTTTGTTTTGTTGTTGTTGTTGTTGTTTTTTTTTTTTTTAATTTTGTTAAGACTATAATTGATTCCCTCCCTTTGAACTTCAGGTCTTTTCAAAGATCAAAAATAGCGGATTATTACCATTTTGTTTTTGCTTACCTTCTTTTATTTAAAAAAAAAAAAAAAATAAAATAATTGAATCGCTCGATACAAAAATATCTCATGTTCAAACTGCTTTGAAGTAATGCTTTTTGCCAAATTAATAAAGATGGAAGCATTTGTTTTGAAATATGATGATGATGATGATGATGAGAAACACTTACAGAAAAACAGCAATAGAGATAAGTAAGTGTTATTATCACATGTGCAACACGCGTGTGTGGAGATTTTAATTTATTTTACATGTTGCTTGTCCAATTAGGCATGGACCTATGCAAAATTCTTTTGCACCCTCAAACGTTTCTATATTGAATCTGTAACTGTCAGATATCTTAAATACTATCTGCTCTTTGTTTCTACAAGCTTTGTTTAATTGAAGTTCAATATGTTAACTTGTTTTGTAAAGTCATGTCCTAATTAATTCCAGATATTGGTAAAACTTGTACAAAAAGTTTTAAAAAAAATAAATGATCCCTAACGTTGTACAGTCATACCCAAGTTAATTCACCGATAAAAGCAAAAGGAAACCATTTTATCGTATTTCCATCTTATTTCATCCTGTTTATGATTTCAAACTTTACATGCATCTGTAGGGCAACTTTTGAGTTTTATAAAGGTGAAGAAGTAGGTTATCGTTGGTTTAGAATATAAAAATGTTGATATTAAAGTCATGGCATTTCTTTTATCAGCTTCAGCGTCTATTATTGAATCTTTGATGAGTATGGATACTTCTGAAAAAGTCATGACTTCAGGTAGATCGAAATGAGTTAAAAAAATAGCCATCTCATTTAGTCGCATACTTGGCGTATCTTAATAAAACCAAAGTAGAACCATAAGGTAAAATCGTAATATTCGTTGAGTTTTTGGTTTCACAAAGGTCGATTCAAAGCATAAAAACATATGAAGCGTCGTAAAATATGGAGATCTGTTATGGTGAGATACCCAGCAGTCAATTTGGAAGTCGGAGAAGTTCTTGTCATAAACATGTCTTCAGCTGGTTCATCATGCTCAGCAGCTAGTTATGAAGACAGATGTCTGTACCGGGTGACTCGTGTTTAGTACTCACCTTCAGTCGGGGCTGGCTTTCATCTCCGGCACCCACTGGTGGTTGATTTTGAAATTTCCGTTTGAAGGGCCACATAAAGCAAAGTTTATCCAGATGTATTCGATACCTAATTTTATTTTACTTTAGGTATGAAATGTGACCAAGTTTGCATTTGATGAAAGAAAATGAAATAGATTTAGAGAGGATCAGAACTGATACCGGTAGATGGGTTTGAAGAGCGGACAAAAATAGAAATAGAGAGAGAAAGATAAAGGCAGAGAGAGTTGTAATAAAAGAGAGTAAAGGGGCAAATAGCTTAGAGCGCATAAAGGAAGAGAAAGTGGGTGCTATAGCATGTGATAAATTAGATTCATGAAGAGAACGAGGTAAATATATAGATAAAGAAACAAATGAATAATGAGAGTCAGGCAGACAAAACAACCTCAAGTTCAGCCTAACTGACAGAAATAATAAAATACATCTGTTTTAGAAGAGAACAAGAGCAATCTGAGGAAAGAGAAAAAGGACAGTCAAATACAGTAATTATCCCCAGATCCCCAGATATCGCTTTTGATAAAATTAATGCAGAAAACGTACCCATATTATAAGCTTAGTCCTGATTCACAATTGTATATTGAAAGGGATTATTACATTTTTATGGTTTCTCTTTCAATCGTTTCATAGCTTTGAAAGATCGATCCTGAGCGATGCAGCCGAACAGAAGTGGGTGAGTTTGGACGATTCGGCTTCTTTCAATCATACGAAAATTGTGTTTGACCGAAATTTTATTACAGTTACTGTACTTTTGTTTTATTCGTGTGAATCGACTTTGCATGACGCCCCAGCCAAAAAATAAAATGAATTTTATTTCCTAGAAAAAGTTCAAGCCGAACTCTGTATGGGTGAGCGTCATTGATTTTCCTGCTCGACCCAGTTCAGAGAGAAGAGAGTTACGATATTTCCATAAAACCGCTCTAAGCGTGTATAGCGAGTGCTTGAAAACCATATTGTATACATTTTGCGAATACAAATTAAAAGTGTAATGTAAGTTTTATTATTGATTTTTCTCAGTATGTGGTGTGTGAAATACTGGTGATGGGCTGAAAGTGGGATGAAGGGCCTATTGAGAACGAGCTGGTTTTATTTACCAACTGCTCCTACACACTGACATATCTGCACTGGATACAGCACAATAGAATATAATTATGGTTTAAATGTTGCGCACTTTTAGCATTCAGCGACATGTTCAAAAGCCTCATTTAATATTTAATATGGCAATGTGACATTTTTGCAGTTGCTTCGTAAAAAAACAAAAAAAACGGTGTTAAAAAAAAAACGTGAAATGTCTGTCTATAGTTTTTGGTTAACTGTGGTAAAAAGGCACGGAGAAAAAAGAGGTAAAAGCAAAAGGATAATTGAGATTATTGAACCCTAGATATAAATTATGTTTCATTGCGATCTTTTTATTCAGGGAAAAGAAGTATGCAATAACTTGTCTAGTTTAAGACCTTGAAAAAAATCACTTTTATATAAGATACATGGTATACTTACTTAGAAAACATGCGAACTCGAATTTTAAAAATAAATCTAAATTAAAAATAGAAAAAGGGACGGATAGCAACATTATTCAAGACGCTCATACATACACAACGAAACTTTCTGTGTAACAAAACTTTATCCCCAAGACAAACTGGGGAAAATCAACTATTTTGATAGCGTAGATCTCCTGGTCGAGATAAACAGACGGAAGCCAATTCTTGTTGAGCAGGCTAGTTTGAAGAGGGTGCGCAAAAGTGTTCAAAGATAAGTCCAAGGACATTCGTGTACTGGACAGGTAGGGTATTTGAAAAAGATTAACACACATGTGTTCATGTACCTGATTCATGTATTTGAACCGTTTTACTTAACATTACTTCAAAACTCTCTCTCTCTCTCTCTCTCTCTCTCTCTCTCTCTCTCTCTCTCTCTCTCTCTCTCTCTCTCTCTCTCTCTCTCTCTCTCTCTCTCTAATCCAAAAATTTATGAAAACCGAATTATCTTTAAAAACATTTATTGTAGCGCAATTGATGTTGTCTATGTTTGTAGCATATGTGTAAAATAAGTTTTTGAAAAACGAAAAAAAGATATGTCTTTTCTTATCTTTAAGCAGTAAAATAATATTATATTGTTTTCATTCCAGATACTGCTCTGACACCAACTTTATTCTTTCATTATGATGTTTGAAATTAATTCCAAATGTTTGCATGGATTTTTTACAAAGGTCATGATTCCATTTGCAGTTTGTATTAGCATCTATTTTTTTATTTCTTCTGAGGAGCAGAGCGTAAATTTTTTCCAATCATATGGATTTGGTCTAACTGTCAATCTCTGAGGCCATACAAAGTGTACGTTTGTCTTACTAAGCACACGATGCAAGCGGTTTAAGATACAGTGAAACTAATTCTGCCAAGATGTAGATCACAAGAGACGTTACAGTTTTTAATGATACATGCATCTATATATATATATATATTTTCCTTTACCCAATTTGTTGTTTCTTCGTTGTTGTTTTTTTTTCTAAAGAGCATTATATCGTACTCAGCATTCGTTTCGATGCAGATATTGACATTCATTAAGGTTTCAAACAAACAAAAAAAAAAACCAAAATAAAACAAAACAAAACAAAGAATCTGCAGATGGAATTGACAGTTCAATTCTAGAGATACAGAAGAAAAAAGTCTTTCCTCACACGAAGGAAAAACGAGGCGGGCCAAAGAAAGAAAATAATTTTAAAAAATCAAGACGTCAAAGCCAAGATAATAACAACATAACAGGATGCGTTCCAATTACAGCTCTTTCTAAACAAGCTTTGGATGGGGAGGTTTTTACTTGTTCCTTTTGTAATTTTTTCTTATAAACGGCGGCCGGGGAGGGGCAGCAAAGTAAATGTAGAAAAATATTACATTTTTGAGAAAAAAGTTATAGGTTTCGAGTTGAAAATTACAGTGATTTTGGGTAAAGAACTGATGCTGGTGTCATGATTAATATCTAGTGTTGCTTCTGCTTCTACGTAGCTGCTTCGCGGAATATTTTATCTCAAAGCCTGTTTGCACCCCTCGTTGCTGAAAAAACAAACAAGCAAAGGAAAACAAATTTGTATACAAGACATACGAATTACTTATAACACACTGCACTGGTTTGTGAGATGGAGAGATTTCCTGTTTTCCCTCGAGCTTCTCAATTTTTCCAAATTAGATACTTTTTAAAGCATATGTAACATTTTAGGTGAAAAATGGCTGAAATTGTTGTCAGGATGAATAAAATATTTTGTATTAGAGGTCATACAAACTATTCTAACTCTTCTGAAAAAAGGTAATTGCTATAAATTACAAAAATCCTTTTATCAAAATTTTTTTTTTAATATCTTCGATTTCTTGACTTGTGGTTCGGGTATTTGAATTGCTTATCAGAGCATTATGAACTCAATGGTTTTATTGGAATCATGAAAAAAATTACAGACAATATCCAGTTAAGAAATAATAAGTAATAATTACAGCTCGTTGGAAATTTAATTCGGAAACGATAGCAATTTTTTGACAGGATTTTATTCGCAGTTATTTGCCAAAAATTTAAAAAAAAAAAAAACGATCGAAAATTCAATTGCGTGCGCAGTTTAAACTTTTCAATCGCTTTTACGTCTCCTTCCATTTTTACCGTGGGGTAAACGGCAAAAATATCATGAACTTTGGAGTTTTTAATGATCTTTATATTGTATACATCCAAAGCTTTTTATCTTTGTAGAATATAATGATATCATCAACAGCCACATTTTCATTTGTACTATTCATTCAAATCTATTTACAATGGGTTTTTTTTCCCTCTAACTTGACACTGGGAATCTTGAGAGGATCTTTTATTTTTCAGAAATCTATATCGCTAGACATCTACAGGTATCTCCATGTGAGGCCAAGACTCTTCGCCCTGACATCCTGTAATTGTTTTCTTTGACCACAATACGCTCCGTCAACAACCACTCCTCCTGGTCACTTGCAAAAAATAAACAGGAAATTCGTTAAGAAAAAAGTGAAATATTTATCTTGTATTCTCTTTCCTGCCATACAGAAGAACAGTTTGTTTGTGCCAGCTCAGGACCACTTAGACATTTCTGTTTCTTTGTCTTGGCATTCCACCACTGCCTTGGCTACTCTTGAGAACTTTCTCTCCTCTCCAGATAGGTTCTCACCTTTAATGAGGCCACAGCGCTAGTGCGGTTTGATCAAAGGCCCCGACAAGTGCCTGGCCGTGTTAAGCGCTACCTGTGGTCTATAGAGGTTTGCACCTTGCAAAGTTCAGAAAGTATCTTGTCTATCTTAGAGATACTTTCCTTTCCGATGAATATTCAGAGTATGGATACCAAAATTTTGGATTTTTTAAAACAAATCACACGCAGGGTTATCGAATTATTAAAGCCAGCATCTCAGTCTCGTTATACGAAACTGTCATTATTTTATGAGAATATTTATATCTTTTCTTTGTCAAGAAAAAAGACTTTTTCTATGTATTTAGACAGGTTAGAATCTTCACCCTTCTAAAATTTGAATTAGAAATCTCCGTTGAAAAAAAAGTTCTTTTGTTTGCTTGTTGTCATCATATGTAATTATATTTTTGCCAGGATTACAAGTCATGTTTTTCCCTACCTAAAGATTCATCATTTGGATAAGCTATTATGTGTTTTTTACAGACATATCTTAGTTTTAAAGGTAGATCAAATCCAATCGCACAGTCAAAAACTTCATATTCATTGTATTTGGAGTGATGATGCGCCTGCACTTTAAAGTAGCTTTGAACATGTTTTGTCTTTCTGTATATCTATTCAAGATTTCGGGTGAGACATACACTTTTAAGTTAAGATGTTCAACAGTGTTGAAAGCAAGAACGCTCTCTGCTTTGTATTCAAGAAACTTAACTCTCTTTCTGCATATGATAGTGTTAAGAAACGTTAAGTTGCTGAAGCGCGAACTGTTGAAAAGATTTAAAGCCGAACCTTATAAATCGAAGGTACACTCCTAGACTTAGAAATACTAACTGAAATTTGATCTCTCATGTATCTAATGGAAAAGAAAGACGCTTTTTCATCAATCATTCTGTGGCTGACGGGTGGTCCTCAATCAATAGAAATGGCAAGAAAACTTGCTAGATTCGGTTAACAAATTTAATCAGTATTATTTTAGTTTGCTTCAAAGGCATGTTGTAAATGTCTATGAAAATATGGATGTTCAAGCGCAACCTTTGCCATTGAGTGAAATGTGATTGTCTTTTTTATTTTTATGGCGAGTTATCTCAAGTTTGGGTTAATAACTCTCTTCTTTAAAATTTTCGCGCAAAATATCCACTCCTGCTGCTTTTGAAAAAAAATGTTTCATTAATTTGTGTCTGAATTAAAGCTTGAATAATTCTTGTTCTAAAAAAGTATTTCAAAAATACAATGAAATAAGGAGGAAAGAAAGATGTTTTAGTCATGCAAAAAAAGATATTCAAGGTTTAACGTGTTTCCTCCAACAGGCCAGACCCTAAACACAATAGAGCAAATCCAACCATAATCAGCATTATAGTAACGCTGTATGGTGGGCACTGCTAAAAAGCCTTGAGGTCTAGCATGCATTGCCTAAAGACGCGGGCTCACCTGATAGATGGGTGGGCTGAAGAAAACGTAATTAATTACTTCCTGAAAGCAATTACAAGGGTGCGGTTGGGATCGAATTCACAACCACCGCATCACGAGGTCAACGCACTTACCTCTCTGCCACGTTTCCCGAAGGAAGAAGCACTCATAATGTACATCAAAATTGATTGCTCGTGAGAAAAAAATTATGTGATTAGAAAAAAAGATATTAGTTTTATCACTGTCTTAGATTAGGGAAAAAAATCAGTAAAGACACGAAAAAAATCGGTGTAGTAATAAAAGTTTAATTTTCATCACTATTTCATCAGGTCGCAGCTATCAGCTAGGGGTCAACCAGAGCAGGACGCACGTGAGCAACAAAAGTTGGACAATCTTCAACCTAAACACGTCAGCCGATCACTAGGTATAAGCAACGTGAACCGAGATCGATTTTTCATTTTTACAGGTTCTTTATCAATATTGTAAACGTCAAAGCTTTCCATTAATGTTAGATGAAATTAAAAATAAAGAACTAAACAAATCAATCATTTTTTTGTTTTTTGTTTTTTTTTACATCAAAAGATAGCGTACGTCTTGGTGAACAAATCTATTTGTTTCTTTGATCTGAATATCACATGATATCCCTTACCCAATCAAGTGACCTAAGACGAGTGAGCATTTCTTTTCGTATTTTAAAAAACATTATCATGCTGAACAGATATTGGCTTCAGTGTATGGATGATGATTTTGTTTTGTTTTTTTTTTACTCTCAAATTTGAAATATCAAGTTTGCTATTAGAATGATTAATAATTGTGTTTTAGGGTTTTAACAACGACAAAGAGAACAACTCAGGTTGGGTCGAAACCCAGAGCAGAATTATCCCAGCCTGCAAAAACTTACAATCAGTCAGCAATGAAACATAATTAATCTTTTCTTTTTTCAAGCTCTAGTGCTAAAAGAAATTCCGCAAAAGCAGGGGAAAAATTTAGCTTGGGTGCAGCTCTGAGAATATTATATTGATCTATGTAAGAATTAGAAAAACGTAATGGAAGAAAAAAAAATTGTAAAATATAAGAGAGACTAGATTTTTAGACGAAATAGTCCTCCTTTTTATTCTTTTCTTTATTATTATTTTTCAATATTTCTCCTATTTTTTTGTAATCATGTTTTGATACATCAAACATTACCCTTCAGGGCAGCGAAGATCTTAGAGGTGATGCGCAAGCACGTTAACTACCTACGTGCGGTTTGACATTAACAGAAACAGACTACGCTTATTAACCGAGAACTCGCAGAAGTGACGTATCTTATAGCGTATTCTGAAAACAACACGGAACATGTACTGCGTTACATTGAATGGGTCTGTTCTACTAGAGAGAGAGAGAGAGAGAGAGAGAGAGAGAGAGAGAGAGAGAGAGAGAGAGAGAGAGAGAGAGAGAAACAGACTAGATAGACAAAAAGTAGACAAACAGAGGGGCAGAAAGAGATGAACAGGCAGACAGACAAACAGTGAAACAGAAAGAAAGCAAGAGAGAGAGAGAGAGAGAGAGAGAGAGAGAGAGAGAGAGAGAGAGACAAACAGACAGACAGATAGATAGACAAAGACAGAGACAGAGACAGATAGCAAGGAGGCTAGAGACCACTTGCAATTAGTGCAAGTAAAGATATATAAGGAGAACAAGAGAAAAGTAGATAGACAGAGGAGGCAGGTCACATGAGAGAAAGGTAGACAGACAGACATAAAGGAAAAAGAGATAATGCCAGAGAGAAAGAAAAAGGATAAAACAAAATTCGACAATAAAAGAGAAAGGGAGAAAGAAGGGGAAGATGTGTGTGTGTGTGTGGGGGGGAGAGAGAGAGAGAGAGAGAGAGAGAGAGAGAGAGGGGGGGGGGAGAGGAAGGAAACAGAGAGAGAGAGAGATGGGGGGGGAGGGAGAGCGGAAAGAAAGAGAGAGAGAGAGAGAGAGAGAGAGAGGGGAGAGGAAGGAAACAGAGAGAGAGAGAGAGAGAGAGATGGGGGGGGGGGAGGGAGAGCGGAGAGAAAGAGAGAGGTTAAAACGACCCTATTAATTCTGTTGCAGATAACCTTTAGGCCTACAGGACGTTGAACTGCGACTTGTCAGACATGCGACGGGTCCCGTATCGACTTCCCACACTGCGTTGATTTATGTGCCGCGCTAATCCCGATTGTGCTTACAACACGAGACGTTGGGTAATTTTAGGGCCAATTGATTTTCCCCGCCTTTGTTGACATAATTAACATCAACTCCACAATGCCGGTGGAGTAAAAATGATAAAAACACATGGCGGAAAATTTTACTTGTGAACGACTTTCAGAGGCTGTTAGCAGCAGACCTGTTGAGTTGCGAGCTAGTTTTTATAAAAAATTATTATAATGATGGTAATTTAACCAGCAGCACGTTATCACGAAGATCCTGTTTAACAGGATATGTACATTGAAAAATCAATTAATCAACATTAATTTTATAGAGTTTGCGAACGTGCATGACTTTCCCCACCACTTCTCTAAGTAAATATTTTTAATTACTTTTTTTTAACGGGGAGGGCGGCACTACTGTTAAAAAGACGCCGTCATAAATCCGATTATATGATGACGTTTTTGTTGCTGGATCAGAAACTTCGCCTTTTGATCTTACTGATTTAGTTACGAGAGAAGAATTAAATTATTACCTCAAAGTATCATTCTATTTGATCTCTTAACCTGATCTTAGGTTTCAAGATGTATAGGCTGTTTCTTAACGTTTCTGTGATCAAAACATAAAGTTTAACAGGAAAAAAGAGATTCTAAAGAGAAAAAAAAATGGGAAATCAGTAAGTTATATTGGGTATTTAATATGCCATTGTCTTTTCTGACATCTCAATTCTCGACTTGCAATATCTGTATTATTTGGAGCTCTCAATAATTTTAATGCATACATAACAGTTTTTCGCCCTCTAATCCTAGGCTGTTACCAAAGCCTTCAAAATTCGGGACCAACCTTCCCTCCCCTTTAAAACAAAATGAAGAACACCTCGCAGTGAAACAGAACTTGTCATAGATCCAGACCTGGCTTCAGCACTGAGAACAACTTCAGTTTGATACAGCAAACTATTATACGGTTCCCTGGGTGAAGTCAAGATTAAGGGATATATTCATAAATGCGTAGGAACTTTACAGTGAATTGTACCCCCATGTCGAAACAATTTGTTTACGACGGTGTGTATTCTATCTTGTAAATAGACTCCTGCGTTATAGCTTATCCGTATCTAGTTTAAAAATCAATATATTTGTAATTGTATTTCTTTTTACAGCCCATTCAAACTGGGGAGCTTAGCTAATTACTTTTATCAGCCCTCATCAAGCCGAGTAACTCTTAATGCAAAGCTCAGACTGACCTTTCCCTTGTGATATAGAAACAAGGAAGGCAGTCAAACAACGATAGAGGCTGAGACATACGGAGCTAGACCTAAGAATCTACAGATGCAAGTGATTGTAAATAAAGAAATAAATAAGCTCAGTATACAAAAATCAACCACAAACCTAGATCTAGCTCGAGTTCGACAAATAAGATGAAAGACGTAAACATAAGAACAGATAGAATGGACAGGGATCGAACCTGCACCTTGATACGGCACCCACCGCCTCTTTTAAGTATTAGAAAAAGTGAGTAGAACTCGGGGTTAATATAGTAGCCTAGAATCTTACGGGGGACTTTTGAACAGAAAGCGACCCAGAATCTATAATCTAAATCTAGATTTTGATTATAGACAACCAAATCCAGTAGACCTTGATGAGGTTTTAGATTATGGACATTACAAGTAGCCAAGTTTTAGATCTGTTAAGCACGGTTGCAGTGATGAAAGTCACGTGATTTAGCAGAGGCTGTTAATAAACAAACTTCGTGATTATCTGGCTAGGAAAAATAAGAGGACATTCACTACTGTGGAAGTTAGGATAACTTCATGTTGTACGAACTTGGTCAAAGGGCGGTAACCAAAAAAAGATCATGTCAATCGAATCCACATCTTGCGCTTTAACAAACGAATTAGGAAATAAATTAACTTAACCGTTATTTTCCAATAAAACAATGATAACCCTCATCTAAAAGCGCTGAGTAAACGAAAAAAAAAAAAAAACAACCACTGAAACAAACAATACAAGTTAAATGTGTATGTTGAAGCCCTGGTAAGCATGAGGATATTAAATCTTTGCCTAGAATACACGGCCCATATGATTGCTTTAGGCTATCGGCATCACAAAGTTCATGAGTTGGGAAACCTAGCTTTCATTTCATCGGAACGAACAAGCAACCCCTATGAACAATACGGGATCACACCACCACCTAAAGCGATTAACAGAGAAAGATAGTGATAAATGGTGTAGAACTAATAAAACAACATATCAAATCCCCCCCTTCAAAAACAAAAAAGCAAAAAAAATTGTAAGTTGAAAGACTCCGCAACAAAGAAATATTTGACACAGATACTGCCAGCGGACATTTCAGATTGAAATTATTTCTAAGCTAAAATGAAAAGAACAAACAAACCCTATGGAGAATGTATCCCGATAAAGCTGCTCTCTCTCTCTCTCTCTCTCTCTCTCTCTCTCTCTCTCTCTCTCTCTCTCTCTCTCTCTCTCTCTCTCTCTCTCTCTCTCTCTCTCTCTCTCTCTCTCTCTCTCTCTCTCTCTCCCGCTTGATACAGGTAATTTAAAAAAAAAATTAAGGATGAATGAGGCAAAACAGAAGCCGTCACAAAATCTATATATTTCATTTTTGAAACATAATCAAAGTGTCGGTATAATGTTGATAACTCATTATGCTGAAGCAAGCGTTTAGATTTGTTGTCACTGGTTCAGGAAATGATATACAGTAATTATATGCTTATCAAATTGGAGTTTTCACTAGAACAAAGAAAACTTTATTTATGGCGCTTCTGGGAAACTTATTTCAAGTGAAATATCTGAGTCAACCTGACGTTTTATTGATGGGCACTCTATCACGCACTTGAAAGCAAAATATCTTTTTAAAGATGATACATTCAACATTGCTTTAATAATGATAGATAATATCCTTTCTGTGATGAACAGTTTGCTATTGCATAACCGACATCTCTTTCACACGATTATCAAAATTTTATCTCTACGCTCGGTAGCAAGCCATTAGTATATTGTAGATGAATAGACTCAGTGGAAAGGATCTAACATTGTTTTTAATAATATATACATATATACAAATATATATATATATATATATATATATATATATATATATACATTTATTTATATACATTTTGAAATACTGAATTCCCTTAGAATAAAATTTAAGAAATATAAAGTTTAAAAAATGTATGGTCACAGATTCAAGAAGTATGATGTTATAACTATTGTGGTTAAAGTAAACATAAAAAATCATGGTGTTATGATAAAACGCAGAAAAGATTATCCAACAGTAAAGGAAACAATTATGATAAAATGTAAAATCTTTACAGGAATAAACAGTCTCAAGCATTAAAAAAATGTGAAATTAATCAATTATACTCTTAACCGAAAACTAGGATATCCGTTTCTAAGATAAAATAATAATTTTTAAAAAAAATTAATCGATTTTATCCATAACTGAAAAACAGGATATCCGTTTTTGGGTCGATTAATTTCTGTTCAAACACAATTATGCATTACATTTTATTTACGTGAGATAGGGAAAAAAGAGAAAAGAAAAATTTCACACGCAAAAAAAGAAAATTATACTAATAATAACGGAGTATGTTTAAAGAAGAGGAAATTAAGGCTTAGCTAAGTAAAGCAATTAAAGCAACAACAACAACAACAGCAACAACAAAAACAACAACAACAAAAAAAAACACAAGCAAGCAACAGTTTTACTGAGCGTTATTATCGTGACAGGCTGATAGCACTGCTTTTGACCTGTATTCTGGAGCTGGATGCGGAAGATTCATGAAGATAGCAGTTGACAAGACCTGTTGATGGCTTGACAGTTATCATTAGATCTCCTCACATGCTGTCAGGGAACGCAGTGACTGCAGTCAAACTCAAACTTTTCTTCATACCCAGAGGCTAGAATTGGATGGTTTAGATGTCACTTAAAAGTTTTTTTTTTTTCAAATTGTTTGAGAAATAAATAGATAGATTGAGAGAGAGAGAGAGAGACAGACAGACAGACAGACAGAGACAGAGACAGAACGAAAGAGATACAGACAGACAGACAGATAAACAGACAGACAGACAGACAGACAGACAGACAGAGCGCGAGAGGCAAATTGTGGTCAAAGGGACATAATCATGAATATTTGTTGCTTTGTTGCTTGCTACTGATGATTTGAAAAGATAAAAAAAAATGAGAGTGGAGGGAAAGAGAGACAGGCAGACAGACATGGAAGGAGAGATAGATAGTTAAGAAAAGTAATTATTTTTTATGTTATAAAGAATTCATATGATAATGACGTTGACGATGATGATGATAATAATAATAATAATAATAATAATAATAATAATAATAATAATAATAATAATAATAATAATAATAATAATAATAAATAATAATAATAATAATAATAATAATAAAGATTTACTGAAACAGTAAGCATAATCCAAAATAGCCTGCTTTCTCTTTATCCCACTCTTCTCTCTCTCTCTCTCTCTCTCTCTCTCTCTCTCTCTCTCTCTAATGAAGGGTACATTTTTATTTCCTACACTCAAATTCTGCTCAACTGCATTAAAATAAAACCCTAGCAACTGTTTGATGTATAGCTTAAAACAAACTGTACACTTGTTTGATATTCATTCATCTCAATTTGCCCATTGCATTTTAACTTTTCAAAGATACCAGTTTACTGCAGACTCCAAGACTTTACTTGCTGTCTGATAACATAAAAGTGTACTGCCGTAAATAGAATCAGGTAGTCCCGTACCACAGCTGAACTTAATTGCCGGGTCACCTTGGTAGAGCTAGATTAACTTTTTCCTGTGTTTAAAGGATTATTAACATTCTCAAACAGATTGGTCTCTTATTGGCATTTGATGTAAAGATGAAGACCAAATCTCATAAGGAAGTAATTCTCTTTATTGATATAGAGGACTCATCATATCGCTGTTCAAATGTTATTTTTAAAAGTTTCTTGCCTTTCTGCCTTTGTCTCTATGCGCTTACTCTCTCTCTCTCTCTCTCTCTCTCTCTCTCTCTCTCTCTCTCTCTCTCTCTCTCTCTCTCTCTCTCTCTCTCTCTCTCTTTCTCCCTCTCTCTTTCTCTCTCTCCGCCTGTCTCCTTTCTCTCTCACATTTCTATTTTATCTTTCTATTTCTATCATTCTCTCACCCTCTTTTTCCTTTATCTCACTCAGCTACTTTTCTTTACCTTTTACGTTCTCCACGTCTCCGCTATCTTTTCTCTATTTCTATCGCAATGACTCTTTCCATTTTTCTCTCCCTCACGATCTATTTATCTTTGCTGCCCTCTGTGTCGGTGTGTCTCTCTTCTACAATTCTGTAGTCCGAAAGATGCAATCTTCCTGGTTGCGTAAGACAAAGCTATTTCTAGAGATTTAGGACCAAATTTAGCAACTAAGATAGCTGATAACAAGTAACAATAAACTAGGATCTTTGTGAAGTTTATTTGCGCAATAAGCCTTGCTACGTGATATAAACATTATCAATAAGCCTTATTGACAGTCAAAATTACGTTTTTTTTTATTTCAAGAAAATATATTAGATAATAAAAGCTTCATAAGACTTGCCTTTACGTGTCGCAGAGACCGCTTGCAAATCTAGATAACAATATGAAACAAACCTTAGAAAATGTGCTTGGTGGACAATCATTATCATAATAGAAATGACAACAACAACACCAACAGCAGAAACAACAAAAAACACAAAAATAGTAGTAGTAGTAGTAGTAGTAGTAGTAGTAGTAGTAGTAGTAGTAGTAGTAGTAGTAGTAGTAGTAGTAGTAGTAGTAGTAGTAGTAGTAGTAGTAGTAGTGGTAGTGGTAGTAGTAGTAGTAGTAGTAGTAGTAGTAGTAGTAGTAGTAGTAGTAGTAGTAGTAGTAGTAGTAGTAGTAGTAGTAGTAGTAGTAGTAGTAGTAGTAGTAGTAGTAGTAATAATAATAATAATAATAATAATAATAATAATAATAATAATAACAAAAATAATAATTTAATTAAACTGCATCCAACTCAAGATTGCTCTTAATTATTACAGCCATTTTGTCCTGTCTAGGTATTTCTTAATTAGTTTTCTTTTGTTTCTTTTTTTTTTACCAACCGCTTCTTGTCATTGCCATCATTATCGTGGTGAAACTCTTCATCGTTATCTTTTATACCAGTTTTTTTTTTTCTTCTTCTTCTTCTTCTTCTTCTTCTTCTTCTTCTTCTTCTTCTTCTTCTTCTTCTTCTTCTTCTTCTTCTTCTTCTTCTTCTTCTTCTTCTTCTTCTTCTTCTTCTTCTTCTTCTTCTTCTCCTTCTTCTTTAGCTGCTGCAGCCTGAGCTCTTGTCTCTCCCACTCTATATTCCCTTTCTTTTTTTTTCCTTTCGACTGCTCACTTTATACATTTGCGCATTCTTAAAAATGTTTTATTGCATTTGAAAACCTGGTCAAAGTTGAAAAAAAAACCCAAGATAAATATATCATTGAGCCGCAACGCGAAACAAGATTTTGCCAACTGTGCTTTGCTTTGAATCGGCTGAAAAAAAATACTAACGTTCATAAGCAAAAGGCAGTTGTGTTGTTTTTTCGTCTTCGACTGATGCGAGATTTTTGTGAACGGAGCAGTCGTGATTACAGAAGCAGTGTAGGATTGCATGATGATAGACATGAGATGCCAAGATCAGATGAAAAAGATGGAGAGCGAATACAAGAAGGTTATTATGATAAGGGAACAAACAAAATCAGAATGATACAGATACAAAGAAAAGAAGTCAAAGTGAGAGGTAAATAAATAGTCAGATAGGGAGAAATTGAAGATGATTCAAAGTCAGACATGCAGAGCCAGGGAGAAGATAAAGGCAAAGAATGGAAGACTAAAGACTAAGGGAGAACAAAATTTGCATGTTGGCGATGCTGGTAAAACCTCACGATCAAAGAGATAAACTAAGATAAATAGAGTGAAGAGGAACGGGACAGGAGAGGGAGAGAGAGAGAGAGAGAGAGAGAGAGAGAGAGAGAGAGAGAGAGAGAGAGAGGGAGACTCAGTAAAACAGAAAAAAAGAGGTAAAGTGAGAGATAGTGCGAAAAGAGAGAGATAGAAGGAGAGGAAAATAACAAGAGAAAGAAAGACAGAATGTGAGAAAGAAAAGAGGGAAGGAAGGAGTCGGATCAGATCATGTATGACTACTTTGAATAAAGTCGATGCTAGAAAATTGATACCGTGAATCTATCCCACAATCTACTCACAATAACTTGATTTATCGGTGTTACATTTATATTATTTTTCCGCTTTGTATTGATCTGTATGTTGAAAAGACGGTGGTATCTATCCTCTCGCCACAAGTTAAACTATCATACAGATAGCTTTGTAAGTTAGTAACTTGTCAGTAGTCATGCTCTTACCGTCTTACGTAAGCACCATTGAAAGACAGAGCGTGAGGTTAGAATCATTTGCAAGAGGACTTCTCTGCCCTGACCTAAATGATTTTTTGGTGATATTAAATATTTTCAAGCTTGTCCTCTGTCTAACAATGCCCTTAAGTTGAAACTGGTTATGAGAAAAAATTGTTACTGGATGAATGAAAACATACAGTCTAGGTCGGTCATGCACGATAAATCATCACCTAACTTACATTGTTTGCAAGTTTTATCGGAATACATCAGATTCTGAATACTTAATTCCTACAGTTGAAGTGTAATTACTGCAATATAGATTCAGTTAATGAAAAGTAGACATTTAAATTTTTATGATTACTCCTCGTTTATTTCTTGCGCATTGCTTATTTAAAACTCTTGCCTTGCCTTTTATTGTAGGTATTATAGAGATTCTAATTGACTAAGGGTATGGTATGATTTCTATCGTGTAAGAATTTTTATTATAAATTTTACATGTGGGAAGAATATGTTGTTATCTTTAAGGAAATCAGTCTTTAGAGGAGTGTATCATTCATACAAATTCAAAATGGCTCCGTTACAACTTTCTCTCCAGTGATTTCAAAACATGAGCTTTCTTATGTATAGCTGACGTACGAAAATCTCTCAAAATATTTTCTTTCAATTTCCCCTAATTTTTCTTTGGAACAGGATTCCTCCCGGACAAGACAGAAAGAGCCTGGGGGATGTGATGATGCCAATTAAAACTCAACAGAGCGTCGGGTTATCCCAAGAGGAATTAGTTGTGTTGAATCCTACTCCAGTCATTTTGGTTGGGTGCCCGCTCTAAGGCTCGGATGACACGGTAGAGTGCAACACAAATAAGTTATCTGATATAGTCCATTAGTTACGATGAAGGATATCGAGATTATCCCTGTCATCCTGTGACTAGGAAGTAATCCGTTAAAGTCGAAACTGAAGCTTTTAAAAACGCCGGTGGTTATGCGGTATTGGCTCACCTTGCACACACAAATGACATTCTAGAACCGTATTTGCTCTAATTTACGCTGTAATCTTTGTTAGCTAACAGGGTACGAGTCTTTTACAAAAAAAGTCAGATTGATTCTCAGATCGTGAAAATGCAGAGCAGAAAAGGCTATGACTAAACTTAAGATGAAAAGAGGTTCGTGTTTATTTAAAACACTTGTTTTCTTTCCAAAGCTCCACTGGCTTTTTGTGGGATAAGGTTATTATGGCGCAGAAATTTTTTAGCGCGTACCTGATAAAATTGCTGCACTGAAACATAAAAAATGTGCTTTTAGTTTTTTAATGAACAATTAGCTTATCAAAATAATGATCATTATTATTATCATCATAATCATCATCACCTTCACCATCATCATCATCATCATCATCATCATCATCATCATCCTCATCATTATCATTATCGCAATCATCATCATTTTCATTTTCATCATAGCACGAACCGTTTTTCAACATTGTAGCAATAGATTTTTTATCATAAAAGAAAAGATAAAGTAATCGTGCCCCTTTAACAGCCAAACTTTATTTCATCATCATCATCATCATCATCATCATCATCATCACCATAATCCTCCTCATCATCATCTCCATCATCACCCCCAATTCTTCCCCATACCCCTGCCTTTCTCCCTCTCTCCGTCTCTCTCTCTCTCTATCTCTCTCTCTACCTTTCTCTCTATCTCTCTCTACCTCTCTCTCTCCTCCAGTCTTCACCATTCTGCCCTATGATCCAGATGAGTATCGCATTTCCTGTTGCACAACTTTTGAAAGGATGTCCATTATTACGCCAGATCCTTCTATGTGATTATGCCTTGGCATTGAATTTCCTCTACATTCCTGTAATACACGCCTTCGCTATTTAAGTTCATCAACCAGCTCAAATGTGACCGCGATCGCTATATGGAAAGATACACCGTTACGAGGTGCGTACAGCATTTTCTGGCTGAGAGAGCAACGCTCTCTTATCTTTTTAAGACTATTATAATATCTGAAATGATGATAGATTATGCTATAAATTAACACTTTTTTCCGCAACAAAGGGTGTAGAACTGGTGAGATACAATTCAACATCTTTGCCAAGAGGAGCTTACCGTGTAGAACTGCTGTAATTAAACAACAATCTGAATGTAGGAAGTTTATCTCATTTCTGATCGTGATGACTATAACAATTTTAGAGAAATATCGCCATTTATAAATTGTTGCTTCGGGCCAATTTTTATCGCATGCGTCACATAGTTGCATCTGTATGGTGATTGCATTTGGTCGTCTATTACACTCTATGGGAATCCAACATATAAACCTAAACTAATGAAAGGTCTTATGACTTGAACAAGTAGAGGACGATTATGCCGAATTCAAAGTTGACGAACAGACCATAAATTATAAAGAAACATGTTTGACAAAGATAGGGACTTCTTTTTACTATCTTCAGTCCAGATGCTGTAATGGTTAAAAATGGCAGACAGGGATTCATGAAGGTGTCCAATATGGGGATCTGGAAACCTATCAGAAAAAATTGCTTGACTGTTGAAGAAAACCATCAGCCAAAAAAACTCAAAAAAGGTAGATAACATTCAAATGTACAAGGTTTTCGAACTGATCAGAAAAAAGAACTCACGAAGATTGTTAGTATTGTAAACTCAAGAAAGCTGTGTGATTCTAGGTTGTTCAGTTTTATATGTGAGGCTTAACAACAGGTGCAGAGAGAGAAGCCCACCTAGACCCCAAACACTAACCATATGGACAATGAAACTAATCTCCAATAATCGTGTTGTCATAGGTTTCACATAGATTATACAGAGAAGTTTAACGAGTTCAGAAACTAACAGTAACCCACTTTTCCAGGAAGGTTATAATTTTCTTCTTTACTCCACCAGCCACGATTCTTCAAGGCGGTCGGGCATAATATGGTGCTCACGTTTGCAAGTCTAATAAAATAATGACTTATACTATATAGTACTAAGATCCTCTCCCTCAAATGATTTATGTCCTCACGCAAGGACTTTTACCTTCTTTCATGTTATATTGCAACTGAAAAGTTTAATTGGAGGTTTTTATTCTAACGGGAGACTAAAGTAATATGTATCCAAATATTCACTTTGCTCTTCCATATTCTAAAACCATTATCACTTACTAAAATCGAAAAATCGAATGAAGGGCATTTAACCTCCCCCCCCCACACACACACACACCTATTTTTCTCCATCCTCGACAGTACTGGTATGTTAGGGTTGTACTTTTAAAAATGCCATCATTTACTTTCTTTATTCGAAAAGTATTACTCTATTTCAATGAATATTTTTTTTTTTTTGCAGATTAAGCTATAAAAGCATAACCTGAAAACGACTACATGTACCGCAAAATATATTTCTCTCAATTTAATCTAAGATCTAATTCTATAGAAGATACCACTTTCATGACTGCGAATGAATCAGAGGTCACCCACCACATGTGGAGAAATTACAGGTCTGCACTTTTTGGGTTCACCTTCATCGATTTGCTGCCAAGCAAGACCTTTATCACTCAGTGTGATAAGTCCTTTGAGTGGAAAATAAATGCTTATAACCACTAGATGTGGTAGTTAAGCTTGGACTCAAAGCGTGAGATCTCTGCGCATGCGTGTGAAGAAGCTATAAACCTCTATTTCGACTCATTCTCTTATTATTCTTGAGGTAGCACAGCCTTGAGTAGGCTCCGTGTCTTGACTCTTAAACGTAGGGCAAAATTAAGACTCTAATGCACTCAACTTAAGCCACTAAAGATAACGCAAATAAAGGTCCTGATCCTTTTAGAAAGATTGTGAAGGAAAAGAAAGGCCAGAAAAGGCCCAAGTGTTTTTAATTTATAACGCTCTTTTTGTTTATGAAGCACAAATGAGAATAAAGATCATCTTGGTACTTGCAAATTAATGTTTATGGCGGTATAGACGCCAAGTCCAATTACGAAGAAGCTGGCAAGATAACCCCCTGCTAGGTATAAGGTAAGCAAGCCTCGTCGCAGAGATAACAGCTAATAAACGGAACGAACACAGCAGAACAAAAAAATAGAAGTCTTTGGTTTCGTGGATTATCAAGTCTGTGATAAGCGGACACGTAATGACTGCTTACGAATTACGATGTAGTTTCATGGCAAACCTAAAACTATAATTATCTCACTGTACGTGGCAGATTTATTTTAGCCTGTGGTTATGCGAGATAGAAGTACGTCATTAGAACTAGACTATAATGGTCTTCAGAAACATAACTAGCTTGATTTGTCCAATATACCCGAAAATAAATCATTATTTCCCATGTTTTACATTTGTTTTATAATCATTGCTTTTTGAGGGGAGTTTCTTATAAAGGGACTTGTTGTTATCGCCACGTTTAAATGCAGCTTATTTTATACTAACATTCCTCTACGGTCCTCTCTTGTCTGAGATGTTTCTAAAAGTGAAAACTCAATCCGTCAGTTCGTATAAAACTCACATCAGTTTTTTACTTTGGCTACAAAACAAGCATAAGCTTTGGTTTCCATCTTAGCTTGCAAAATCAGTTGTTTCGAAATGTTACCTTTTTACCTTTTAGAAAAACTAAAATCAATCTATTTGTTGCTAATGAGTGCCTTGAAATTTGTTCTATTTTTTCGACTCTTTATATAACCAAACAAACTGTGAATAAACCAGGCCCAAAATAAATGATATTTTTTTTTATTATTTCTTATTGATGAATGTGTGTATCACTGTGCTAAAAGGCCACTGAAATACAACGTATTGTACACATTACCTGACAACGTACATCTGCTGAATACGCAAAACACAATGAATTTTTGAAATACATAATTTGTAATACAAAGGCTTAGCTAAACTATGTGGTATAAGAAAGGAAAAAATAAGAAATGTAAAGAGAAGTGCATAGAAGCGAAAAAGGTAGCAAAGCAATTGATGTTTATTGAAAAAAAAAGATCTGGGGTAATATGGCAGGCTGGGAGAGAGAGGAAAAGAAAGGAAGAGGGAGAGAGAAAAAAGTGTAACCGGTTTTTTTTTTTCGATTTTGTATATCTCCTACTATGATACTCAGAGTGCATCACATAATATATGTTTTTATTTCGTTGCTTAAACATAAGGCCTTAGCTTTTTAAACTTTTTTTTTTTAATCAGAGCTCAAAACATTTTTGACGTCAAAAGTGTACATTGTTTTTCAATATTTTAATAGTATTTTGAGGTTTTAGTACGCTGACAAGGACCTTGCATTTATTTATTATGTGAATCAGCAACTACTCCGACTTTGTGATTTCCTCGATAGAAGTTGGAATATTGTCAATTTTAATACAACTGAAAACCTATAGACCTATGCAGTTGTTTGTAATCCATTTAAACGTGTTCATTTAAATCTTATACGACCACAGCACGTTTTTCTCACATTAGTTTAGTTAAAACTTAGTTACTTTTATTTTTGTATAAAATTATTACGATTATCATCAGCACCGAACAGTTAGTAAATAAAGGAAAAAAAAAAACAATAACAGGAGCGCAGAGCAAAAGAGAGTACAGTTAGAAAGGCAGAAGGAAGTGGGTAAAAAGAATACGTATACAGAGATACAGAAATAATGAGACAGAGAGATGAAGAAAAGAAAAAGAGAGACAGATAGAATAAGAAAGAGATCGTGAGAGAGAAGGAAAGAGAGAGACATTGAGAGAGAGAGAGAGAGAGAGAGAGAGAGAGAGAGAGAGAGAGAGAGCAAGAAAATTTGATATGGTCTAAGGGGAATAACCACAAAAAATTATTGTGTGTCGTACCCACTCTTTCTCCAACAGTTTCCTTAATTATTGTTTGCAAGTATTGTTTTCAAATTGATTTTGTTCGTATAAATGTGTAAAGAGAAAATAAGATCAAACAACAAGAGTATCACTATTGCTGTTGTTAGTGGTGATGGCGGTACGGATAATGTTGACTTTAAGTGTAATGAGAGATAAAGGTATTGTCACTGATGAGGATGGAGTTTTTGTTATTGTTGCTATTAGTATTGTTTTTGCTAATGTTGATGTTGATTTAGATGTATTTTTGTGTAAACAGAGCCCACGAGTTTATGTCGTGAGTGTATCTTTAGCTATTCCGTAAAAAAAAACAAAAAACAAAGAAACCCTTTTATAATGCAGCGTAAAGCAGTCAGATGATCGATGTATTGCTTTTTATTCGTCCAAACCTGATGGTCTGCATTGGTATTGTTTACTGTGGAGCTTGCTTATTCTTTGTCACTCTTGAAATGTCACCTTGTCTCTTTACTCTTTAATCATTTATGTTCATGTGATCATTAAAAGGAATCTAAGTGGGAAAAAAACATGAATGTTTAACGATGTCGGTGCCGAACAAGAGTTTGGTTTGTTTTGTGAGAGCCATCCGCCCCTATGTGGGTGAAAATTAAATGATCTAGTTTCTTTTTGTGTTGATGGTAATAAAATGGTAGTATAAGTTCATAAAAAATAACTATGTAAAGCACAAGAGAGACAGAGAGATCCAGATATTTAAGTGATGAAAGACATAAATAGAAAGAAATATGCAAAGATACAAACAGAATACAGAGGAACTAAAATACCATCACTACTACCACCACCACCACTACCACCACCACCACCACCAGAAAAGAAAAATAAAAAGATGAAGAAGAAGAGAAAAAAAATACACAAATCAATGATATATATATATATATATATATATATATATATATATATATATATATATAAAGATAATTATGTGTCAGCTCGTTTTTAAATCAACCTTCAACCATCTTTATAATAAAGGTTGTTCACTTTGAATAAATGCTCATAGTTGAGGGAAATATATACGGAGAAAAATCTCTCTGCATACAAACTTTAAGAAAATAAATATAAACAGCGACAGTTAGACAGGGAAAACCACAAAAGGAACCACAACAGATAGGCATTCTCATGGAGTACTTTCACGCTGCAATCCGTGAAGGAACGATGACTAGGGAGGGAGGAATAAAGGCCTAGATCTAGATAGAAGTCGATGAACGACGCAAATTGGTTATGTGCCAAACCCTATTTTCTAGGTGTTGCTCCAATTAACCTGATCACCCAGTGTTATGGGATTCCAGATTTGCTCTGGGAGAGTAAGGTTTCTTATGCTGGTATTCGATCAATACGTTTATTCTGATCATCCTGCTAAACACGAGTCTTCATCTTTCTTCTTCTTTTATCAATTCTTTTTCCTTTTGTTTATTTTCAACCAATCCTCTTCTATTTTTGTTGTTGTTTTTGTTGTTTTTGTTGTTTTTTTTTTAACCCAGCTTTGCTTTTTTTTTTCTCTTTTATGTAAGTTAAATGTATGTATTCATTTCTTGTGCATTTTTCCTTTTTTTATTATTATTACTTCTTATCACCTTGTCTTCCTAGATTTTTTTTTCAACCGAACACTATACATGTATTCTTCTACCTGGGTTTTACTTCTGTATCTTCGTTCATGCGAGAGCTGTAGACCGCATAGAATGGCAAACATTCCACATCAATCACATTCAGCATATCCCATTAATGGCTTATTGCCAGCAACTGACCATAGCAATATTCCTGATGACCAGCCTTTATCCATGTTGGACATTCCAGCCCACTCCCGCGATATTCTAAATGTGTATGCTTAAAATGTTATGGCTTCACTGTGAATCAGATCTATGGAATACTTTGACAATCCCGGTCAATATAGTTTGTGCAATTTTTTTGTATGTGCGTGAAGAACAGAACAGTGGTCATATCATAAAAAAGGTTACCATCCACTTGCTCATATCTCTGAGTTACAGATAACATAGCATGTTTATGAAGGAAAAGCATTATCGCTGATATTTCTTTTCCTTCAATCAAAGGCACAAGCAAATAGAGCCACACAAATGTTGATTGGAATATGCTTTGATATTAGATTTGAAGAATATTTTATTTCAATGAAGTTTTTTTCTTACAGATTTTTATGTTATGGTACCCAAGGGATCCTATTCTTTGTTCAAAATCCTTTTATCAATCTATTTTTTACAAACATTTGCTCCATAAACGTCTCAATTTTCCAGGTGTTTCCAGTTGACAAGTCATAATGTACGTTTATGTGCATCTTCACTGTCTATTTCTTGCGCCAACCATAAAATTTTGTTTTAATTGTTATAGGCGGTACTTTTCAAAACGTATAAAGTACCAGACAAAGACATCGCCCTAAACCTACCATGATTTTATATTCCATGAGATCAAGAAAGTGTAAAAGAAGTCGATAGCCAAAAATCGTTTGATAAGAATGACCACTGACATAGTATGCAAGAAAAATAAGAAAAAAACACGGATCCATAAGTTCTTTCCCCTTTCTTTCTGACACTCAGATATATTTTTTTCTTATTAAAGCTTCTATCAATGTATCACAGAAGTACAATCAAACTCAAGGAAGCCGATTCGGCCGAGAAAGCTCATGTTTCACTTTATATTTATGCCTATTGAACATGAAACTTATTTGAATTCGTTTCTTTTTCTGCAAACGCTTAGCATATTATTTGAAATAATCAATAGATGTACAATAAATGAGAAATCGAAGTTAATTTGTCAAAATGATGAAAGGAATCAACTTTTTCTTTCATTTAACTGAAAGCAAAAAAATATCAAACCATATTTATAAAACAAAAGATTTATCACCTTATTGTCAGAAACCTGATAAAGCTAAATCGCCCTGAGGTTTTCACCCTGAAGCATCTCGAACCTATAGCGAACATTCAGCTTACATAAGTGGAAGTCAGCCAATAAGTAAACTATAAACAAGACAATCATCCCGTGTTTTGTGCCAAGTGGGTGCAGTGGCCTACTAACAGTTTGAAAGAAACCGCACGACGTACGCACAGGTGCGAAGCTTTACCACAGTCTTCCAGATCATAACACTCCCAGGTGGAAAAAGAATCCCAGGTAATCAGAGGCGCATTAACATAGATGTTTCATATTTTCGCACTCACTCTCATATGCACGTGGTTCTTGGTGGCAGTACTATTTCTACTGTAAGCTGAGTCAGTATTGGTGAAGCAAAGGCGACAAGAATGTTTGTTCTACCCAGAGGGATTTGGCTTGTACCACGATCAAAATTATTTAAAAATATTAACAACTCGAGAGCCAGGTGAAAATTTTCAGTAGTGCTGTTTGAAAAAATAAATAAAATATTCAATATTTTTCAAGCGGCGATCAAAAACTTGGAGGGATTTTTTGGAAAGATAGGCGGAGGCAGAATGGATTTAACATCTTTTGCTGCATGGAAATTATAAACTGGTATACTAAAACGTTTCGATTTACCCCTACGCTATATTAACTAAAGAACCTTTTACTACAAATTTTTATTAATGCTGTTTTTTCTATGTCTTGGCCCTTGGATTGACGTTGACTGCTGTTCAGTCTTCTTTGAAATTTCAATTTGAGCTCTTCAATCTAAAATGTATACGCTTTCTACCTTTGATTTCCAAGTGGAGTGTATGAAATATTGTATAATTATTATCTGTGTTGAAACTCAGGAATAGAATTATTGTTTCAAATCTTTGTGCACCAATTCACTATCAACACCAGTCTTTCTTATCATTTTTATTGCTTCTCACCATAAACTATCCCTACCTCTACCCAGTCTTTTGGAAGGCTAGAGCCAATAGAGTAGACCAAGTGGCCAGGTAAGGCAGAGCGCTGAAGGACCAGGTCTTGTGCGAGGTGATGAAACACCATGAACCCATCTGTCACGAAGAGGACGTAACGAGAGCAGTGGCCAATTAGCCGGCAAGGTCGCTGACGGACATTCCTGGCGCTTGATTGACCGGTACGTGTACAAGACTTATCAGGTCCGCACTTACCTCCGGGTAGATTGCTAAGCTGCTGACGCAACCCTGAATGGAAGATCTGAGTAGGAAATAGACCCAGGTCTTTATCTTCACCCGCTGTCGTAATAGGCGCGATAACGGATGTAGAGATCTAAAGCTTTTCACAACGCTTCAGGTGCGTGGCGTGATATATAGTACCAAACTTTTATGATGACAAGTGTTAACTTCAGCGTTTCGAACATCTTACAATTTTGTTAAAGGACTATATGCGGTTGCAACCAGCTGTTATTAAAGATAATTTTTGTTTCAGAGAGTTTGAAGTGTTTCAAAGTTTTTTTTATTACAAATCTGAGTATGTTTGCTCGTGTTATAGTGCGGAGACAGTTACAGATATTAGTGTTTATTGGATAATTCTGCCAAGATTAAGTCCAAAGACATAAAAGTATAGAAAAAAAGCCAAACTTTAGACACTCCCAATAATATTAACAGTGTCTTATATACATATCGAAGAAAGATGTACGTAACAGAAAATTCAATACCCAAAATCTTCCTGCTCACTTCCTTGTTTGAGTTCATTATTCACTCTGTAAAACAAAACACGTTTTGTATCGCAAGAAAACTTTGTGCGTCGTCAAAGTAACTAACTACTGGAAAATCCGATAAAGTTCAACAATTCACATTTCGTTGAATAAAATGCACGTTATTTTGTGCACCAAATGTGGATTAAACCTGGCTCTCTTCCCACGGGTTGTTATTCAAACGAGACAATGATTAATTTAAAACGGAAGTCGAAATAAAACTCCGGAAGTTTTTATGTCGAGCTCAGACTGTTACAAAGTGCGTATCCTTCACATTTTTTATCTCAATTTTACTTCCACAACACAAAACTGCAGCAGCGGAACTGAATTGGTTGACAGCCTGTTTCATGGTTTTATCAAGTTTAGGAGTTACTAAAACAACTTGACAAATAATTATTGCCAACATTGATATTCTGGGGTCACAAATAAAGTTGGGTTGTTTTTTTGTTGTTTTTTTTGTTGTTTTTTTTGTTGTTTTTTGTTGTTGTTGTTTTTTTGTTGTTTTTTATTTTATTTTTTTTTGTTCGTTTTTTTTTTTTTTTTTTTTTTTTTTTGTATCATCTATACACTAAGTATTATGTGCAAGTTATCTTTGAAAAATATGCTGCCCACTCGGCAGTAATAGTCATTTTGATAAGCCTACTAGAAAGTGTATCTCTTCATGGCAATTAAATTGAGATTTAAAATGAAACCACGGAATGTATGGATACCGTCTTTAAAATAGTTTATTTAAAATGTAAGGCAGATCCAAAACATACACGTAAGAATTAAACACTTGAAGAAATAATTGTGTGTTGGCACGTCAAGGCAATCTTTGTTGTAATTTTGCCATTGATATAAAAATGAACCAACTGCATCATCGTGAGCAATAAACAATTTGAGCCTGCAGAAAACCACACACGTTGATATTCTGAAATTTACATTAGAAAAAAAGCGTTAATGAATTTTTTCCCCTTATTTGTTCAGGTTTTGTTAGGAAAGAAATAAGCTTTTTAAAAGAATACAAATCCCCATATCTCTGTCCTCAAACAAAAACAATTTCGTATGGGTGAGCATGAAAATTCTTTGCTGGAAACAATTGCGTCCGAACAGACCACCCAGGCACAGCCAACTCTATATCATGTCTAACTTTTTCGACAGAACTTTCAGCAAGTTTTAAAAGTAGTGTGCATGATGGTGAATTGCCATACATTTCACTGCTAGAAGCAAGGTTGCTAGCACGTAGGAAAATGTGTTTTCGTTTAGTCTAAAGAAATAACTTTTTCAGCATGTTATACTTTACTTAAAGTACAGATGTTTTGAAGCGGTTGAGGTATATTTATTTCTCGTAAGTTACTTTGAGATTTTTTTATGTTGACCTTAGCAACATGTGATGGATTGTCACAATATGTAGGCTTGCTTCTCTTCTAGGCCCTGTCAACAAAGTGCTTTAGTAACATCAGGACTATTCAAGTCTTATTATTTTTATTTTATAAACATGTTTGTCATAGAAAAAAAAAAGTTACCTTTAATGCAGTAAATAGCTATACTGAGTTTAATTCTTTTTTTTTCTATCATAAAGCAATGTTGATATACAAAATCTGAAAAAAAAAGATTTTGTGGGGTCAGTAAAATTAGACTACCGTGTCTGAAATCTTTATTTTCTGAGTTTTTGTTTTGTAAAATACAACACAAACTCAGATACCTTAGTCAGATTTAATGAACTGCCGAAACACTGTCCGATCCAATAATAATCGGTTGGGTTCTATGAACAGCACTTATGATTTTACAATTCATGGAACAAAAACTGAACAAAGAGGCTACATTTTTCAATCATTGCCTTGAGCAATGCGCGTGCTGGCCCCTTTTTTTTTAAACTTAGTCCTGCACAGAAAAAAAAAAAAGGATGTAACCTTCTTTATGGATGTTTATAAATGTCAGCATGGAATCGGCAATTTATTACTATCCTGAGTCATTCGTTCCACTGTTAAGTCTATTTTCCCGAACGAAAGAAAATGACTGCCAGTTTTCCACTTGCCGGCGTGTGGCTCCCCGGGATGTGACAACCATCACCAGGCGTCGGTCATCATCGGACCGTGAACACTAATAACATTACCAAACGGTGGGTGCAGTTCAATTACCCCTGGCGGCCTGCCCTGTAACGGCTGCTGACAAAATCATTGTCTACAACTAACTGCCTAATTCAACAGAGTGCTCCCAAATATTCCACTGTTTAGATTTGGTATCAAGTATCTTGTTTAGAGACTCACTGAAGATAGAGTGCCTTGAAATATTTTTTTTTTTCCGCAAAGGGGTGCGGGTTGGGGGAGGGGGGGAAGCAACAAAGGAAGAGGTTTGAGAACTACTGGCACGAAATGGGAGTTTGAATATAGACATGGTACACATTAGCGATGAAAATGGCAATTCGGTGAGAATGGCAGTATAATACTTGATTAAGCTTTTTCATATCCGAGAAAATATTGTATTGCTGACTTATAGATCAATAAAATTCAACTTTATTTTCCAGAAAAATGAGAATTATTTAAAGATAATTTTATCTGGTTAATGGCAATTGAATTTTTTTCGGTTATATTTTTAGCTGATTTTTAGTCTTTTGTATGTGTATGAACTTGCTAAATAATTATTGTGCGAATCGGCCCGTGTTTCTGTAAAGATGAATGTTTAGATTCGCTAGTTCACCAGGGTAAATGGCATGGATTAAGCACATGTCTGTGAGAGGGTCGGAGTTTACAAATTGAGCCAATAAGCCCAGATTCAGCGCCAGGTATTTATTTTCCTTGCGAAATTCGCAGAATTTGCCAAGCGCTCACCGGGGCATTATTGTTTCACCTTCTGGGGCTTTTGGCAAGGCCGACGGAAACTTGACACCGCCAGACAAATAACGGTTGGTACACAGGGAAAGTGCCCATCACTACTTTCCTCTCCGAAAGCATTGGGTAAACACAGCAATTCAAGCCGGTGTTACAATAACAGTTGGGTTTACCTTCAGGTCCCAAACACTAACTGGCCACACTGACTAGATCTAGTCATTAGTCTAAATCTGCTGGGGGATGTTCGTTTTCATCAGTAGCCTTAACGTTTACAAACTGCTCCTGACTCACGCTATCAGCTTTAATCTGAAGGGAAGATAATGCTCGCACTGTTCCCATGAGATATTTGGTTTTGTTTCTACCTCTTCCCTTTTCGAGGCTGATGATAGCGTATCTCCGAGGTGTTTAGTTTTTAGCACTATTGTTTAGCATGTTTACCCTTGAGTCTGGCTTTGCCGCTAACTGCATTCAGAGAAACGGTTTCCTGTAGTCATTGAAGCCACATGAGAAAATAAACAATATTGATGTCTTAGAACTCTTGCCAGGAGGAATTGTATCACTAGCGAACATAATAGCCATGGAGTAAGTGGCTCAGTTTCAGGAGGAATCCAATTATTCGGTTACATGCATAATAGATCCAACTCACACGCAATTTGCTCCTGATTGAATGGGATTGTTTATCCTCATTCCTAACTTTTTGTCTCAAAACTCTAAAAAGCCTATTCTAAAGTGAAAAGAGGGCTAAGATAAAACTGTACCCTCTGAAGTACTCCTTCAAATAAAGATAGTGAATTAAACAATTGTTATACAAGTTTACTACTTTAAACATTCAGACATGCCAGTCATGAGGTTTTTTTCAACTTTTACGATTTTTTTTTACCTTTAAATTTGTTTAATTTAGAGATTCTGTATACCTATCAGCTGTGTCCCACGTTCTCACCCTAAAAAGGTTTCGAAGGTTAACTTTACAAACTAAATTATATTCAAGACATATCTATATACATTACAGCTGTAACAGCAGGTGCTGGGGGTTGGTGGTCTTACTCACTTCAATTTTGAGCAATATATCATTCGAAATGAACTTGTTACCTGCGCCAGATAGTTTGCTTATTGAACCCAGACTTTCCCGCCGTCCTTCTTCCGGGCTCTTGTCATGATTTCCTCAACAATCATTAGTTACAGCCACACGAGCACCACTAAGATAAATAGTTAGCTCGCACTGGGTTCCGTTTTGCCACCCTTCACTGTTCTATTCTGCGCCACGCCCCATCCTACTTAACTCTTTCAGTACTGGTCCCTTGAGAGAAAGATTACAGTCCTGAGTTAAAAAGAACATGAAAAAAAAAGAGAGTTCAATATGACAGTGCATTAATTAGTGATCATTTTTGTTTTTAGTTTCAGAGACCCATGCAATAAAAGCAAGATCAGTTTAGCGTTCAAAGTGTGGTGCAACAGTTTCTGCTTAAGATGTTTGACATATATGCGTTTCTCTGCACTGGTTTATCAAAATAACTTTAGCTCATATAGTTCGCACTGCCTAATTTGATAATTTGCCATTCGTTTCCCTCAAAGTTAGAGTCTATTTTAAATGAAAATATTTCAGTTTATCCTCTTGATCTTAATAATATTTTGACTCAACACATCTCGCTATCTTATTCTTTCTATCTCTTTCTTCTACGGTACTTTCTTTCTTTCCGGTTTTCTTTCTTCTTTTTTTAGCTTTCTCCCTCTGTCTTTGTCTCTGCCTTTCCGCCTTTGTGCCTGCCTGTCTTTTTCTACTTCACTCTCTCCTCTCTTCCTCTCTCTCTCTCTCTCTCTCTCTCTCTCTCTCTCTCTCTCTCTCTCTCTCTCTCTCTCTCTCTCTCTTTCTCACACGCACACACACTTTCTCTCTCACACTCTCTCTCTTTCTCTCTCTCTCTCTCTCTCTCTCTCTCTCTCTCTCTCTCTCTCTCTCTCTCTCTCTCTCTTTCTCTCTCTCTTCCTCTCTATTTCTTAATTCCTAGCTCACTCTATCGGCAGTTAATAAATTCTCTTAATGGGTACACGTTCAATTTCATATATTTTTTTCTCACCACCCTAACATCAAATTAATAGTATAATTATTTCAACCAGTTTTTCCATGATAGTTCATTTCATTTACCTCACCATCATTCTACGTAACGCTGAGAATATGAACCTACCTTGGAAGAGTGGCAAGATCAGCATTCTTTTACGTCCAGATATAGTCACACAATAAATAAATACCCAGCCCGCTTTACAAAAGCATAAGCTTATAGCATCAGTAACCCATTCTCAAACTTAGCTGGTGCCTTACCAAGCGATTATGTGTAAAACAGAGGAGACTATAATGGAAGGTCTGAGTAATCTAAACGCTAATCCAGGCCAGGTTCATCTTTCCAAGGATTAGCCTTCCGTTCCGCCTCGTCGGTTCCCGTGGACAGGGCTTCTAATGGAAACAAAACATCGGTGGCAGAAGATCTGGGAGTTGGAGCCAGTTATTCTGATGCCTATCTTAGCACTGGCGTCGAATGTCAATACGTGAAACAGGACACAGATTAAGACTTAGTGCTCTCGTAAACGCTGTCTTTAGCTCTAACAGTCGGTATTGTCAGTCTGTGGGCCAGTTTCTTAGTCTACCTGTCATTGTCTGATTGTCTGATATGTGTCCAAGTCTGCTCTTGAAATTTTTGAAAAAAAATGGTGGTTTCTTTTTTTTATTTTTTGAAATTGTTAATTTTTCCCCATGACAGGCCTCTCTTCTTTCCCATAAACATCGAAACTCCTGTTATCTTTTTTCATCAATTCACCACACTTTAACTTTTTTTTTCTAAGAGAATGTTTGTCATTTCTCTCTCTCTCTCTCTCTCTCTCTCTCTCTCTCTCTCTCTCTCTCTCTCTCTCTCTCTCTCTCTCTCTCTCTCTCTCTCTCTCTCTCTCTCTTTCTCTCTCTCTCTTTTCACTTTTCCTCTTTAACTTCGATTTATCTCTTTTGTCTTTTTCCTATCTCTCTCTCTCTTTCTCTCTCTCTCTCTCTCTCTCTCTCTCTCTCTCTCTCTCTCTCTCTCTCTCTCTCTCTCTCTCTCTCTCTCAAACCACTCTTCTATTCTGCTGGCTCCATTCACGTATAACTTTTTCTTTGTCTTTAAAACGAGTGGTCGGTCAGGTAACGCTACAGTTTTGAATTTGTAAGATTAGCAAGGAGCTCCTCATTATCGCCCTTTGATATAATTATTAGCTGGATCGGTCGCATTATTTTTTTTTATGTTACGGTACCGTGAAATCTCACTTGTTTGTGTACACTGAGACTATATCGCCACGACCATGATCAAATGTTTGGCCACTTGAATATCACGGATTCAAAGGAAACAGAAAGGAATCAGAACTATCAAGTATCCTTTGTTCCCTGGTATCTCCCCAAAACTTTTGTTTGTTTTCCAAGAAGCTTGGATAGGAATCAGATGCTTACGGCACTTTTTCAGAGTCGCCAATGTATGAGGTAAGACGGGACGCCCGCTGAAAGACACGCCATTCAGCACGGGAGATAAATACTCTGATGCTTGTTTGGATTTCGTTGGAGGCAGTGTGACTGTTTGTCTTGGCTCTGAACTGAGTGGATTTGCAGAATGAATGAGCTCCTAAAGCTTCCTTAAATTCATGCCTTTCTAAATAAATTATGTGCTGTCTCTTATGCAACAAAAACCATTTAGATTCCTTGTCTTCTTTGGTGCCTCAGAGATATATATAATGTATCGCATTACTTACTCTACTCATCTGAATGATCCGTTTAAAAAGTTTCATTATTCTGGGTTGTTTTTTTTTTTTTGCTGTTGTTTTCCACATTAGTCTTCAAAATGCATATTTATTAACAAAAATATACCTCGGAAAGGCTGAAAAGGAATAACAGAATTTGCAAAGTAATGCTATTGCTGCAACTGTGAAACACAATGGTGGTAAAAAAATGCCGGGGGAATCTAAATCCTGGACGAAGACAGATTGAAAAATATAACTTGATAAAAAGATCTCAAAGCTTGCATTAATATCTGGTCAGCCGATATTTTTGAGAGCTAGCTGCTTTTTGTTCAGTCATTTTTTTTCTTCTTACCTTTGTGTATCTTTTTATTTGTTCTTTTATGACCTTCACTTACAATAAGATGCCTGCACTGTCAAGTGCTTCGTAATATTTTTACTTTATTTTGCTAACTTGAGTTGCGTTCGCACAGCATTAGTAAACAGCGAGCACATCTTGAAGCCAGAGGCCTGGAAAAGATTAAATGGCATTTGAATAAAAAGTCTAACGTATTTCTTTTTCAGAATTTTTTTTTTTTTGACCAGTTGCCTTATATCAAACAAAACGGACGCTTTTTTAGCGATGTAAATAATGTCATCAAAACACATGAAAAATTCATGAAAGCTTTTGTGAGGAAGATCGGAAAATTTGCAAGACATCAACAGCTGTTCACCAACAATGCTTCTTTGATGTAACATCGTTAAATTAAGGTGATTTATAGATGGCTTAGACATTTTGCCTTCCGAATTCCAGTCATCATACTTATTTTAGTGTACTATTTCAATGCTTGTTGTAAACGTGTGGAAAAAATAGGCGCCCGATGTCTAAATCTGGTGCCTCTGGGCTGCAAATTGGGCTGATAATAAAGTTGATTGTTGTGCCCAATCGTTACATCTTACTTACTCTCTTATTTCGCTCTCAGTCCTAACGATTTTCTTCCATTCCAACTTTCTGTGCTTTTTCCTCCCTATCCATTCCTTATTCCCAAATCATAAAACATACTTCTTTCTCATCAGCACGCCTTTGTCTATAGAAAATCCCTTAATTTACGTCTTATCTTTCTATTATACACCACAGGATTTCAGAACGTTTAAATCTTTTTCCGTATAAAATTATTTACATAGTTTATTTACTCAACAGAGTTTGATTTTAAATGATGTATTGATCATCATTACTTCACTTATACAATGATCAACTTAAACATTTCTTGTGACTCATTCATTTCTCTCTAAGAATCTAACTAGATCTAGTCGTCTGGTATTTACAACCCAATCATTTCTCTCTAATACTATTCATCTGCCTGGCGTATCTCATAATTTATTTTATTTCTTCCCCCCAGTCACACAGCTAGACTCTGATTACATCAGACTGGCATAACGCTAGCAGTTCTCGATGAGTCAGCTTTCTAGCTAGCTGAGCACTGTTTCATGTCTTACTCACCCATATAATGATGCAATCAGCAAAGCTACCTTTGGATCTCTCGCAGGATAAACGGGCATTGCTCTCACAAACAACCTTTTTTTTTTTGCAAATTTAGGTAGGAAGATAGAAACAGTATAATTTATCTCTTTTTGTCCAGGATAACATTTATTTACTGTTTATTCCCATCTCACTTTATTATTGCTCCGCCCATCTAATCTTCCAAACTATGTCCCTTTTTTATTGACATAACTCACGGCTAAATAATTAGCTAACTATCTATCTACCTTAGTACCTACATGCCTATCTGATAATCTTTCTATCTATCTATTTATTTTTCTATCGTTATATCTGTCTATCTATCTATCTATTTGTTTTTCTATCGTTATATCTATCTATCTATTTATCTATCCGCCTATTTAGTATTAAGCAAGCCTATTTTTCCATTATTTTCATCTAGATCTGTATACATGTAGTTGTGAGTCCATCCACCTATATTTTCTACATCTTTAGTTTCCTTTCATTCACCAACTTTGCCTCTAGATATCATTCTATGTGCTCATTTATGATATCTAAATCTTGTTCTTTAATCACTTTATCGAATGAGAATTTCCTTCGTTCGATTTCTCATGCTACTCGGAAGTTACGGAGTTTCACAGATGTTTAAATTTGTCAAAGCCGTGACTGTCAAGATAAGCAAAATGACTCAGCTAGGATATGACTCACGCTCTAAGTAGTTTTGCGATCATGACCTTAGATCCCAAGATAATTTGTTAACTTTATTAAAAGTCTGGGGTAGCACTGCCTTGGTGCCTCGATCTTACATCTGTTTGGCTGAACAGTACATGGTAGTGTTGTGGAATCACTTTTTCTCTTATGAAGGCAGCTATATGCAATGAAATGGCATAGAGAATAGATGAACAATAGAGAATATTTTAAAGTTCACCCGCCAGTGCAGCTGATGCTAAGAGAAAATATCCCATGGGCTGTTATTTATATTCCTAAACAAACAAACAAAAATGTTGTCTTGAAAGAAGGTTCTGAAAATGTTTTTTTCATGAATAGATAATTAGATTTCTATCCTACATCGCGTAGAAAAGATAACCATAATTTGGAAAAAAAAAGAAGAAAATTAGTTCTCTCTTTCTGGGGTGATCTATTCAACATAAAAAAAAAAAAATTGGACATTTCAAACCATGAACTGAACAGAGCTCCAGTGTCATAGGTCAAGTATAACGCTTTATATTTCTCTTTTGGTGTCTGTCCTTACATGCCTTTTGTCAAAACAATGAATAGAAAGATGTTAAAATAAGTAATGTTGAATATTTGAAAACTCTTTCATCTATATTTTATTGAGCATGAGTGCTGATATACCTATTTTCTTGAATGAAGCAAAAAAAATTAAAGCGAAAAAATTCTTTGTAACGTGTTACCCCTTTGTTTGTCCTTTTATTGCTGGAGCAATCTTTCCAATAGATTTTTAACTTTTCTTCTTTTGGTTGGCCACAAATTCATTTATATGTATTTTTAAACTAATTTTGAGATCACATTCTCTGTTAAATGTCAGGTTGTAGATATTATTTTGAAATGAGACCATGCAAATTAAATATCACATGTCTAGCCTATTGTCTCTCAATTTCATGATGAAAGCATGCTGCATCAAGCACATGATTATTTTAATATCCGGAAATAGAATAGTGAATTAAGTCTCGTTTTAAAATTCCTATTTGCCTTGCAAGCGAAAACTAGCTGTTAGTTCCAAACTATAATTAGGGCTTTTATACACTTTTGAGAGGCTCGTGTACATGACGTTTATAAAAATTGGATGGTGAAGCCCCTGACGTCTAGCAACAGATATATATATATATATATATATATATATATATATATATATATATATATATATATATATATATATATATCAGGGTCATTTTGCTATCATGAGCGCTTGTCAGCACCCACTTATACTGTCTCTAGAGAAGCTCAGAACTAATTGGACAGACAATCAGACAGTGATTAAGATCCTGCACTCTGTGATGAGTTAGACCCGTCATCGTGCTCACCTGAATTGAGACTTAGACGGACTATTAGGGTCAAGGATGTTGAGCTTTTGGGCTTGATATAAAATATAATGATGAACTGTAAAATGTCTGAAATTGCAAATTTTCTTTTCTTTTTATTTTTTTAAATTTCCTTTTTATCTAGATCTAGTGTGAAACAAGTAGGAAATCTTTTGAACAGATATCCAATGGTCCGATGTTTAAGTCGTGTGTAAGTGGTTTTGTTTTCTTTGTTGATTTTAAATTTGTAAGCAAGAACCCCTACAAATTGGATTGGTCGAAATATTTAAAAAATCCTTTGAGCGAGCACAATAATATTTAAAGGCAAAAAGACTTCATATAGTACTGAAACAATACAATGTTTCAAAAGTTTTCAATGAGAAGATAGATAGGAACCACTGACACACACACACAATAGGGGTTCCTTACGGAGCCTAAGAAATGGTTTGTTCAAGAAACTTCCCGAGGCAAAACATGTTACATGCTTTCTCGGTGGCGCCATAGTAAAGGTTACATCAACCAGGATCGACTGCGCTCTATTTATGTGAGGCAAGCTGCGATGGCAATTCCTGCGATCCAGTAGGTTGCGGTGAGCACTGTTCCACGATTGTCAACATTTTGTACTTGTTATGCCGGTTTAGTAGTGCCAACAATAATGGTAATGTCAAGAATTTCCCGCCATCTGCCAAACTTGCGCTTTGTGGTATGACTCTGTGGCAACATTGCAGAACGGTTCTCAATGTCATCCTCTTTTTCACTCTTTTTTTTTTGCGTTATGCGTTTGACCGAAAAACAAGCCTCTTTCAGTACTCCCAATAACATACACTACAGGTAAAATCCGTCGCTTTCACCTAACTCTTTCTTTTTCTCAATCTTTCTTTTTCTCAATAACAATTACTGCTTATTCTCACTAAATTATTCTCTCTCCTCGTATTTTGGTATTTCTGATGCAGTGGTGCGCAATGCACCAAGTTTGCTCTGTTTCACTGGTTAGGTGGTCTGTTATATAAACATGTCAGAGGTGTCATCCCGAGAAAAACAAAGTGGTGTCCAGTGCATCTGAGGACACTAGCTTTATGTGGGTTTTCATTACCTTTACTTTATTTCAGTGTTACAGAACCAATCTACCTTATCTGATTGCAGAGATGGCAATAAATAGTACCCGGATGACATAATGATACGGGTTGAAACAGAGGACATAGCAAAGAAAGAAGATTCGGCCTGGTGAACTGCAGCTGCAGCACAGGTCACTGACAGGCGACATTCTCTCTCTAATTGTTTCCGTAAGCGGTGCAAGCCCTTACAATGTTAAAGAATTGTGGCACACAAAAAGATTTAGATGGCTCAGTACTGTTCAGTTTCCCAATATCTCTTGTATTTCAACAAAACTGCATCGAGCAGTGGAGCAGTTTCGAATGATCTTGGATATTTCAGACATTGCGAGAACATTGTCGCATAGTCGAAAGTGTACAGGATAAAACGATCGATTTCTATGTTGATAAAAGTCGAAAAAGAAATCGTTTTGCCGTACTACAGACACATCTGGATAGAAGGCTGATGTCATTATGCTTGATGTCTTGAAAACTGTCAAATCAATTGGCTGACACATTAAGCTCTAAGTGATACCACCTGGTTTCAAAAAAAGGTTGCTGAATAAACTTTCACAGCAGAATTGAATGTGTATTTTATTAATTCCTTTTTTTTTTTTTAATTTTGTATCGATGGATGGAGAGTGGCGGCTTTTCTCTCAGACTCAGTAGTGAATAAGTGTGTATATAATCTAAGTACTTGCTGTTTGTTGAGAAGTACCATCAATTAGTTATGATTTAGAATACACAGTTATCTTCAACACATTACGCACCCATCAAAAATGGTGATAAAAAGTTTTGGTTAAAGCTTAGCGACAACTTGTAAAGAACATAATTGAAAATGGTTTCCTTGCTTGAGTTTCTTTTATCCACCAAAATCCCTCAACATTAAAGCTATTTTTCTTGTGGCTAGATTTTGAGAACTACATGCCATTGATATATCTCTCGCACGATTAATGAAAGTATTTGCAGAATGTAAGAAATTCAGGTGAGATTATTTTGTCCAGCTCAAGTTCTTTTTAAGTTTAGTTATGCAAATTAAAAAAAAATGTTTTTTTTTAGGTTAGAAATTTAAATTATTTTGTTCCAGACAATGTGATTCCTTCTAAGGTTGGATGCAATGGCTGGGTCTCCTAAGTCACACCTCTTTTACTCTATGAAATAAAGGAGACCCTCTTTCTATCTAAAAGGACACATGTACTATAGTTCGGGTACTCTACAGGTGAGATTCATTATGCTGACACCGACAGGCTCGCGACAAATTTCCCTGCACCTGCAACAGTAATTCGTGCTATGTGGTAAGTATTTATAGGTAATCGCGTAAGACACCTGTCTGTCTTGGCACCGTCTAAACTGTTTATCAATGTACTGAATGATTAGCTGTTCAATAATTGTGTAACTTCGCTTGGTATCATTACAACAATGTAAAATCTCAGATTATTGTGAAGATTTTTCATTTGACATTGAAACTGTTAGAAATGTACAGGGAGGCAAATGAAATACAGTTAAGTCTGCTCAACTGAATTTATGACATCTGATTTTAGACTATATTAGCAACAATAATCAAAAGCACTTGTGCTAATAATCATAACAATTTGGCGCTCAGAGGTGGGTAAAATCAAAAGTAAAATAAAATGCCATCGTCGTTTAAATTGATGTTTCTGATTGTTGGTTAGATCTTAGGACTTCTATCTTGGACGCCTACTTGTGTGAATCCCTAATTCCCTTCACAAAAATATAAACCCTTTCTGTCCTTTCTATTTTTCAACGGTATCAACCAACTCATAGTTACCACCACAATTTCTCTTTACTTGGAAATGTAACAAGCGCTTTATCTCGGAGCTGAAAAACAGGTGTCCGCTGCTGGGCCTACGTGAGTGCATCGCTCACACATGTGCCGCTTCTGGATCGCTTCTGTGTTTGCTCTCAGCAGGCTCTTTTGCCGAGGTATGGAGAGATCTAAAAGATGGTGAACACGAGATATGATCGAGCAAGACAGATCAGAGATAGGAAGACATAAATTATCATATTAGAGAGGGAAATGGTTTGGAAATTAAAAACAAAACAAAATCAAAAACAAAATAAGAGCAAGGCAAGGATAAATTATAAATTAGCTGATTAGGCGAGAAAATGGGAAAAAATTGTCAAGAAATTATAACAAGGACAAAAACCTATGAAAAAAACAAAGGTTTGCCGAAGAAAAAGTACTTCAAATTATAAAAATAATATTCCAAGGAACATAAGAACCTGACAACTTTGAAATATGAAAGGAATTTATTCGATTTATGATCCCAATAATAATTAAAAGACGAAGCGTTTCCCTCATTGCATGGGACTAACAATGTATTGATGGATTATCAATGAATTTGAGAAAGGTTAAACAACACAGAAATGTAGGAAGGGTAAAGTAAATTATAAAAAACAAAAACGGTGTGGGAAAATAGTTAAAATAAGAACAATATGTATGATGAGAAATAAAAGAAAAATATTAAAATGAAGCGAGAAAGAGAGGTGTTGAGATTTAGAAATCGAGAGAGACACAGATAGAGAGAGGCAGAGAATGAGAATGGAATTACAGCACAAAAAGAAATGATCTAGACTTCAACAAATAATCCCGTTTTCCCTTTGATGTCATTTACTAGATTCTAGATGATCCTAGGATTATCCCGTTTTGCATAGATGAACGCAAAAATTAGTCAGGGACGGACGACCAGGGATAAGAATATACTTCTGCTTGGAGGTTAGGTAAACGAAGGCTTGAAATGTAGAACTTTGAGAATGAACACGTCTTGCATTTTTCGAGCTATGAATTCTTTTCCACATAATAGAGAAGTAAGACTGGTGTGACGAAAAAAAATTGAAAATTATGAGTCATATTGGAACTGAAAGGTAATTAGCATATTGAAATTCGAAGTGCTTTAATTAGCTAACGCATGTAATGGATCAATATCGACAGGTAAGCGCAATAATTGGTCCCACAACAGAAAAAAAGACTGATAAATGTTGCGCTGAGTTTGAAGACGGATTATAAAGGAGGAAAACTTACATGTGTTACGCGAGTTTAACGTTTTTTATTTTATTCCAAGAAAAAATTTTTCCTATTGAGACTTATAGAGCTAAAACACAAGTCTAGGACTATTCAGGTGCTTCATTTTTCTTCTTTGTCAAGAAATCAAATTTTTTCGTCAAAAGAAATTGAAACAAGGATAGATTCTACAAATTGTGTGGGGAATCTTTGCTAAAATTAAAACATAAAAAATAGTGTCTAAATTTTTAAGCTTAATTGGAAAGAATAGAGATTATTGGGCACTGTAATAGAATTCTTTTCTGAATTTTTTTAAAGATGAGTCTACAACGGATGTTGAAAGCTTTATTGCCTGTAACTCTATTAAAAAGAAACACGACTTTAGGTGAATAATTACAATGTACAGGGGTTTAAATTAAATGTTAAGAGGGAAACCTCCATCAAACTTTATAAACGATGTATATGTTTAAGTCTAAACTTTTACGCAGTGTTATGTTCTTCAAAAGTGAAATAAACTTTCAGGGTTAGACATCCTAATTTAACTATATAGAATTATGCCATCAATAAAAAAATATCCTTTTGAGCTGATAGAGAACATTTCTTAAGACTCGATTTTGTTTTGAAAAAGATAGTAGCTTTAGGTGAACTGAGCGATATAAACTGGTGCCATGTATGCCCATATCTATTTCTCTATCAATGACTGCTTTATTTTTTGTATGGTGTCTTCATAAAACATTGCAATTCATCTAGAATTCCATGCGAAATTTCAACGCATAGTGATGGTTACAAGGTAGCATTGAAGCAAAAAAGTAAAAACATATCTAAAGTGCCTACTGATGGAGGCTATTTTTATTAAATCAGGAACAAGTAAACAATAGTTACTACTACTATATTAGGAAGAAGAGCGGTGTTTTTATACCACTGCTAGCTGTCTTAGGTTGTTATATGTGATATTACTGTGTTTGTTATTTATAGTGGATTCACCTGGACACAGACCAATCCTAGCAACGCGCGGACGCCATGTAGTGTCCGTTTTTTTTTTTTATTGCTGTTGGTTATTTTTTGGTTGGTAGATTTTTTTCTCGGTCTTACTACTTTCTAAAGTATTATCTCCTTCATAAACGTTGACCGTTACTCGGTTAATGAATTCGGTTAATTGCCTTTTTTATATGTGGCTATAAACCCAGTGCTTAAGGTACAGGGAAAAAGACTAGGCTAAGAATGGAAGCCTGATGAAGCTGTCTCTCTGTTTCATAATAATGTATCCTCAGAGAACGATTTACTTCTTCGAAGATAAAAAACAGAGACTTTTAGATGACACTCAAATAGTTTTTTTTTTTTTTTTCATAAAGCGAGAAAAAATGCGGGTAAATGGAGCAGAGCTTGGATTTATACTCAGCAAGAACCAATGATGTAGAACAGTAAGTTTTTGAAAGGAAGGCTGATACTACACGTTCGTTTTATCAGGGTCGTGAGAAAATGCAGACCTAGCTAGATGAAGCGATGGCTATCATAGCTTTGCTTAAGATAAAGGAAGGAATAAAAAAGAATTGGGAGGAGGAATAGAAGGTATAATGATTGGAACTTAATGTTTTAAAGGAAAAAAAAGAGTCTAAAGGGATTTAAAAACACTGCGGATATAATTATCAATTTTATTTTTATTAAAACTAAGCAAAAAGATTATTTCTCTCAAATGACTGTAAAAGGGGTTGAAAGAATGAATAGACTATTGTTTCTCTAATACGGTTAACTAAGACACAAAGTTTACCGAAGAAACTAAAAAAAAAAAAATAAGAGAAAAAAAAGGAAACCCTACATTCTACAAGATTCAGTATCATCAAGGTCTAGCTACCTGAGAGTTTAGAGATCTGACGAAGTTCATGCTGATATTTCTTTCAAAACAGTTCTGATAAAGAGGTCTTTTCAAATTTGTTAATGTTTATTTGCAAAATCGCCTTTTCCTTTGACTTCTTAACCAACAGAGGGTTAGCAAATATTTGAGTCAAAGTAAAACCCATTTATCATATTATAAAACACAGTTCAAAGCAAAATATATTACTTTGAGCACAGAACGCGCCTCCTAAATTACTTTCTACAGCCATAAATTCTTCTCCATAATGGCCCAATTCTATCATTTCCATTATAATTATCGAGCCGAATTGGTCTTGAAGAAAAGAGTTATACGCGTCAAATTTTCAACACCTACTGAGAGTTGGTATTTTGATCCTGTTTTTCTATAATGATGGTAAGAAAAATTGAAAACTGTTACGAGAATCTGATTTGCAATCTGATGGCAGCCGTTTTAGCATGGAATGGCCTACACAATCCGTTTATGAAATGTTTTAAGCATTTCATAATGTCCTCCATCTGTTTGTTAATTCGTTTTTTGACTGTTAAACAGCTGTTTTCATCATTTATCAGACGTAAACCTAACTAGCTGGATCTACTTTGAAAAAAAATTACCTTTAAAAAACACAGCATGATAGAGCTAGAAGAATATTGAAATCCCACAATATGACAACTAAATGGGAATGCGCTTTGTATAGTAATAATGATATTAACTCTATAGTGTATAATAATCCGCATTCTTTTCTTTTTTTTTTTACTTTTCGTCCCTTGTTAATTAAAATATTTTATTTGCGTAAAAAGATGGGGATGTAATAGTATGAATTTAAGTTCTTTAATTCTTTTAACGTTGATCTCCTATAATTTTGGAGAGATACAAACCCCAATAAGGTCCGGTATTTAAGAATTATATTGCACCGCCGTGACAACAGTTTAATTAAAATACCCTTCGTGAAAGCTTTATGAGGTGGTGAGATATAATTTTTATCATGGTTTTTTTTATTTCAATACACAGAAATAGAGGGGTAAAATGCATTTTATTTGCGAAAGTGTGCATGGGAAGTTAATCAGGTTTCAAGAGGAAAATGAAAGTAATAAATACAATAAATATGGCATCTGCTGAGAAATAAATAATAGATAATACTGTAATAATACTTGCGAAGGAATATACTAAACGACAGCCAGTAAAATGGATAACGTATTACGAAAGAGTGTTTAATGAACTTCTGAGCATTGGGGAGTGTTAGAAGAGGATGGAATTTTGTTTATCTGGTTGTTAACATACCAACTAGTTCTTTTTTGCCATTAAGTTTACGGGAAACATATTAAACGGCAGTAATACAACTCAAACTTGTAATAAACCAGACGCTGATCCAGATGGAGGCTTTCAAACTCTGTCATATTAATGAAATCCTTAAGAACAAATCTAGGAGACAACTGGCATAAAACAATAATAAACGGAAAAAAAAATTATTTTTTTCCCCGACCATGAAGAAAGAAGGATAAATAGCGTAAACATCACTCAAATTAATTGAACAAACAGTTTACATGAAAAATCCCATTTCGTCTCCCGGTTTTTAATTTTAGCAAGGGCAAAGGTGTTTGTGTGCGGGGAGTGAAAAGTTGAAGAGTGGGAAGAATGTCATAACAAACCACGCGCAAACCTGCACTCCTTTCCAGCTGAGCAGGAGCAAAACTCGAGGTTCTCACGGCTAGCGACTATAAATAGAGCGGAGAGAAGGGAATCCTGCAAGGCAAGCTAAATAATAAAGTTTGATAACGGGAGCGGTTTAGTGGGTCCCCTTTACTCACCGTCTGACGCCAGCGCTCCCCGTCTGGCTGTCTGCAGGTGCGCTATCTATACGGCCGGGAGAACTGCTGCTCCGGTCCTACCTGTTGGATCCAGAAATGTAGGGCATCGGCAAGAAATAGCTAACTAAAAGAAAACAGTTTAAAAAGAAGAAAGAAAAAGCCGAATGAGCAGATGAAAGGGGCATTAAACAATAATAAGCTTTTTTATTAAGCTAGGTAGGAAAACGAATGATGTCTAGCAAGCGTTGGCAATTCTAGATGCATATGTGAGGGAGATCAAGGTAAAAATATGAATAATATGAACTTTTTAATGAAGCTAGATTTTTAATGGATAAAAAATTCCCTTAGGAAATGTTATTTTCAAACCCACTAGTAAATGGCAAAAAAATTCATCAGGTAATTTGAGCGTGAGCTGGAGCAAAGTATAATACTATGTAACGGTTCTGATCATAGATGAATCTTTGCCTGGCCAACTAAGTATTAGTTTGTACATCCTCCGTTGATAAAGTAGGTTCGGCACAAGATTTGAGAGTTTCAGATTGGTTTAGAAACGTTTTTGAAGCTGGCTCACAGACTGAAATTATATAGTTTTGTCAATTTGTAATATTTACATTGCCAAAATATAATAATGCGTGATTGGTATAGGGAAGTTTTCTTTTAAATGATCACTAAAAGGAGATAATAAAGGTTTGGTTTTACAAGAAAATTCAACTCTTGTATTTCTTGGAACTTTCTGCAAATAATTTTTAATGATTTCAAATCATATCGAGCTTTTGGTAAAGCCAGCTAATATTTCCCTTCTTGGGGAAACGCCAGCTTTTGAAGCACATCTTTAAACTTAAACTATGTTTCAAAAAGAAAAATACGATAAAAAGCTCAAGCATAATTCTAAGGGGAAATTTTTTTACATTAATAAAAACGGTGTTGTTTACTGAAGCTCCCTAAAACCCTTCTGACACTCCCATGCTGGCATAAGTTGAAACACACGCAAAGCATTTTTCTAAAATCTCAAGTCATAATTATGCTCTAAAAATTCTCATCAAAGAAACTAACGCTTGACATCCGACGAGCCAATATTATTGACTAAAATTAAATGCAAGATGTTGCTTATGTAAAACAAAGTAAATTGGAATGTGTTAAACAATAAAAAATAGGTGTGAATGCCTCGATATCTCGCTTCATCCCTGTTGTTAATTGTAAACTTGAATCCTCCTGCGCGACATAATCTGAAAAATCAATAATTTAGGTTAACATAAGCATAAAAATTCTCATGTCTAAAGATGAAAAAGTTCTACCGATAAAAGAGAAAAATAACTCTATTTTCTTAAAAGTCGTTCTTGGTGAACGTAAATACCTGAATTAAACAGTCATGGACAAATTTTTAAATCTTGAATAATGTTTACAGCATAAAGAGATAACAGGCGATCATACCGCTGTCTTAACTAATGCCGTTAAGGTAATTACTCTTAGGACTGTTACAGACGTTTCCCGGATGCCATCTTACAGCATCTTTCCTAGGACTATTTATTACAAGCACAAGGAGGGTGATTGTCCTCTTGTGAATTATATAACAAACGGAAAAAAAGAGAAAAAAAGTTTTTTTTGCTCCTTCGTGCAAACCACTTTTTATTACCGTATCAGAACTGCTTACCTGAGCGCCCTCTACGTGAGTCAGCTCTATTTTTAGCCTGTTCCTAGCGGCATGAGAACGGGTAATCGTGCTAGCCGGGGGCGATACCACTGATTGTAAGCAACCTCTATAAGTAGAACAGTCAAACAGTCGGGAGGCATATTGAATGAATAACAACAATCCTTCAACAGTTATCAGTAGCATTCTTACTAATACCTTTACTACTATTAGTATCAAAGACTTACGTTTGTATTGGACATCAGCTTCCTCTTCTTAATTGAGCCTATAACCACATTATACCTCTACTGTAACTTGCACTATCACCTAAACTACTACTACTACTACTACAACTACTACTACTACTTCTACTACAACAACAACTACTACTACTACTACTACTACTACTACTACTACTACTACTACTACTACTACTACTACTACTACTACTACTACTACTACTACTACTACTCCTGCTACCTCTGCTACTCCTACTACTATTACTACTACTATTACTTCTTCCACTACTATAACTACTACTACCACTACTACTACTACTACTACTACTACTACTACTACTACTACTACTACTACTACTACTACTACTACTACTACTACTACTACAATATACTACTACTACTACTACTATTACTACTGCTTCGTCAGACACAAAAACAAGAACAACAAACCACACAAGGGTATTCACATATGTTAATTTTTTACGGTGCTTCACAACTATTCACAAAGCTCCACTGCAACATTCAATTTGATTGACCGTAGTAGTAGTAGTACTACTACTACTACTACTACTACTACTACTACTACTACTACTACTACTACTACTACTACTACTACTACTACTACTATTACTACTACCATAACTGCAAATAATTTTATATGCTGTTAAAAAAATTGACTTTTAAAGAAATATGTTTAGATTAGTTTTTAGTCTCAATGAAGGTGCTTTTTAAGGGAAATAACTCATATACTTGGTTTTTTTTGTTTTTTTTTTTTGTTTTTTGGTTTTTTTTGTGGAAGATTATTATCGAGGCTTTTAGTGTTCATCGAGGTAAAAGCAATTTGCTTTAGTTTGGTTTATTTATTTTTTTTTTATGTTTTATGTATCTCTGTGTTTTCTATTTCTTTCGATTGCCTTTGATTTGGCATGCACAAGAGGAGATAAAGAGGATGATAATATGATGATGTTGATGGCAGGTGTGTATGTAACACTGGTTTGAAATGATACTTTCTTTTACACCTTAAATTTTTTTTTTTTTTTTTTTTTTGGGGGGAGGGTGGGGGGGGGCAAAAGATTTCCATCATGAGATGCAGTTATGATTAGAGTTAGGATGAAATAAATATAACATGATAATTCACCTTCTTATTTACAAACCCAGATTAAATGGCTAAGAGCATTATCATGGTTACCTCTACATTCATAAATTGACGTCAGGGTTTGATTAAGCGGGAGATAAATCGACTCTTTAGATAAAAATAAATAATTTTTTAAGCTGGTACATAAATTAACTGATGGATAGGTATTATGACATATATTATAATAACTGATAGTTCAGTTGACTGAATTCACGATTGATCGACAAATGCACAGAGAAATAGATAAATAGGTGTAATATAAACATTTAGATACAAAGATAGATATAGAGGGATAGAAAAAAAGGTAGAAATACAAAGATATATAAGGGGAGTTGGATCGATAGAAGAATAGTTATTAGACAGTTAGACACAGTCATAGCTTTATTCTGGTACAATTTTATCTGTACAACTGTTTCGGAAACTTACTTTATTACTGGAGCACATACAGGCAGCTGATGCCAATTTACCTGGAAAAAAAAAATTCCTTGAGTTTTATGGTTTTGCGATTAAGGTGAAAACCAGAAGAGCTTGTTTTTGTAGTGCGTTCTGCGTACGTAAGTACGTAAAGTAATGATTGTCAGCCTTCTTTCACGCTCGTTCTTGTGATCTATTGAACCGCTTCTATTAGCTTAGCTTATTACGCTCAAGAATAAGTTAACGGATACCAGCAATTCACACTTTTGGAGAAAAAATCATTAAAAGAAAACTGCAGAAGGGAGGTGAAATATTTGGAATGGTATGTAATGAGATAGATAAAACTCCGATATTTTTTTCTATTTTTTTATTGTCAAAAAAAAAAAGGAAAAGGTAAACCATTCACCGGTATAAATAACAGCTGCGCAATGAGGTAGATGATTCTTTGATAGCTCATGATCATTTTGTCATTTTTGTTTTGTTTTTTTGTTTTTTTTGGCATAGCTTTGTTATGTATTTTGTATCTAAGCGAAAATATGATTCGTAATGAAATTCAAAATTATTACAGAATGCTATCGGAAAGAAGTGAAACGAACAATTCACGGGGATGCTTAACTAGGCGCTTTTAACGTTTTACCATCTTGTTTAACTATAAACAGGATATATACAGAACAGTCGTGTTTTGCCTTAATTAATCGTTGCTAGAACTTCTTATATCTAACTAAAAAAAGGGCAGGTTTTTTAACTATTGACCCTCCCACGAATCTTGAAACTGTCTGTCACAAACTGTCGATGTTATTTTCAGCTCTACACACATTTTAAGTTTTTATTATCTCAAGTACGGATTGCTTTTCATAATAGATAAATTAAAGATATTTTTGCTGTTGTTGTTGTTGCTGTTGTCGTTGTGTTTGATTTGGGGTTCTTTTTGGTTTTAGTTTTGTTTTGTTTTGAAAATACTCATTTTTTATGAACGAATCTCTAAAGGAATCAGATTCATACTAACAGTGCATTAATTTTGCATTGCATCTGATAGTTATAATCAGCAAAATAAGAACCATACCTTTAGAAAGTAAAATTTGAATTAATATAATATAGTTGCATTTTGTTCAACGATATTCATTCACCTTGTATCAATGATTAAATTATAACTGTCCTTAGATCTCAGAATTCGAATTATTTTTTTTTTAATATAAGCTAGTCATCTTGGGTTTTGTTCTTTATCAACCCGAACCTTGCGTTAGACCAGAAATATTTCCAAATAGTTTTATTCAACACCACCTGGTGAGGACTGTGGTAACCTTCGTTTGGTACAGGCCAAGACGGATCATTTTCTCATTATTTTTTCAGAATGTATTTGTGTACCAAGAAATATGAGTTTAAATTAAAGCCATTAAATCTCTCATTCAAAGTTCAAAGCAACCTAAATATTCAAAAAAAAAAAAAAGGATAGAAGAGATAGAGTGGACGAGAATATGAGTGAAAGAAAGAGAGATTCATATAAAACTAATCAACTAATATAGGAGGTTTTTAAGTAACCTTTTGTCATTGAGAACAGAATATCTCACCAGGATTAGGATTGTAGAACCAATTTGATAAAAAAAAAAACTTTGCAACACATAATGTCATAGCAGAAAACCAAGAAGTCGATAATTTGGCCAAGAAGAGATAATGCGTAGTCAAAAGTACAAACACCCGTTATTGTTCCCGAAGAAGACGAAGAAAAGTAAAAAATAAGTTAACAACATCTTTTTGATACAATCCAGAAGTTCCCAAGCGGTGATCTGTGTTGCTAGGAAGCTTAAACTCCTCTTTGTTTGTGTGAGTAGTCCGTCTGGCACTGGCACTGTGCATAAGGGAGATAAACCTGTTCCCAGAGTGACACTGCTGATAAACTTTTTGTTTACATTCTATTGCCAAGAGACTTCTTGTCAAGGGCAAGTTGCTCTATTCTACTTTCATAAAAAAAAAAAAAAAATTATAGTGCAAAACTGTTTTTTGATATTTGTATATTTGGCAAGAGAGTGACATGAGTTAAAAATTATCACACGAAGAATGCTAAATTCTTATCATTTAAGGAAACTTGGATCGAAATCTTTTTTTTTTCCATGACTTAATAGTGTGAATAATTTATATATAGTTTAAAATGAAAAAAAAAGAGATTTTTAAAAGCTTTTGACTTTTTTTTTCTCACTGTCCATTGTTCCATCTGTTTATGTTCAAATCTTAGAGGTTGTTATCATTGTAAGGACCGATATATTAATTTTGTCTATCTACCCAATTCTACTTTTTCCCTCCTCCATTCTCTCCCCTCTCAATATCTGTCTCCGTTTAAATCATAACTGGTTTCAGTAGTTTTAAAGCTTTAAAAGAGAAACAAATATGAGCTTGTGGATCAAGTCACATGAAGAACGTTTAAAAGTATCATCTATTTAGCGTTTCAGAGTTTCAAAAGCATATTTTCCTCTGGTTGATAGATTTAGTTCTCTGTGGCTTTTATGCTGAAAGTTTTCTTAAGCTTCTTTTATTTAGGATTTATGACCTAGTAAAGTAAGGATTATTCAAGATTCCATTGATTGGGGTGAGAAGATTAGAAGATGTCGAGCTTTTATCTTCAGTACGGTGGCGATGCGTATGTTACGTAAGTATCTCTGTTGTGATTGTTATAATTCCTTTTGTTCTTTTTACTGCTGCTTTTATTTTGCTGCTGCTTTGGGAAGTGAGCATGTTTTTAGAGATCAGTTTTACGCCTATAAGTTCGCAGTTAAATTATTAAAACACGCAACAACTTCTTAACGTACTGCATCGAAGTCTATGGCTTTATGAGATAGCAATACCAGCTGCAGTCGTGGTTTTTATAGAGCCTTTGTAGAAACCTAGAGTGTTCACACTGAAGTTTCTAAATCTAACTTTTTCTCAGTCCAGTACTGTAAAAAGCGACGACACTCGCGCAAACATCCAATTGGACTATATGTGTTCATGTTTGCTTTTGATTTCATTTTATCAAACACTATACCAATCAATGTCATAATACATTTAATGTTTCTACATAGAGGTAGCCTTTTTATACGTTCACTGTAACTCCTATCTTTCATTGAATAGAGTGAGAATAACGTAAAAGATGAGGGTTGGTCTGCGATAGTTCTTAAGGGCTGACCGGTAATTATGGACATTGCGGTAGACATAATAACTATCTAGTTTTAGTTGCATTTCTATGTCAAATTGATTACACGTGCCGTCTCGTATTTATGGAGTAGGACGGTGGAAATGAGTCATGCACGGCCACTACTCTTTAAAGTGCTATAATTTTTTTTATATATTAATTTCAATGGCATTAAGAGGTTAGGGCGACAATCCAAAAAGTTTTCATTTCTTAAGTTCTACGAGATGAAAATTGGCCTCCAAAGGTGTTAAGCGCGGATGGGTTAGCAACTCCTCTGAAACTTATGCTTCTCTCTACTATATGGCGACAGAAATGGAATCGCGGTCTCATTGCCAAGAGAAGGTTGTTCTCTGTAGGTCATTTCTACCCACGATCATAATCGCTTTTCTCTGTCTTAACTGAACATGTGTGATTGTGTATTAAGACAGAACAGAAGCCGACGCTATCAGAAACGTCAATTACTTATTCCCTGGCGGTGTGTGTCGACCATACAACCGGCACATAACAAAGACAGCCCGTTGCCCCTGCCTGGTGTTTACAGAAATGTTGACCTGACCTAGCCTATCGTACCATCATCTATGACTACGCATTGTAACTTTCAGATAGTGTGTTCTTGATTTTTTCCCCTCATCTGGCACATACAGAAGCAGAGGGCTACTAAACCTGCCTACGACCGGCACTTGGCGTACTTTTAAACACCAGGTTTTCTCCTGGCTTCATTCCAAAGGGTGAAAAAAAAGAGTAAATCAGTCAATAAGTACTTAAATCTTAGAAAACTTGCAAAGGCAGACAAATTTCTGTGAATTAAGTTTTCAAATCGGAAGTTCAATTGATTCGGTAAACATTGAGCAAAAGGTCGGGAGAGAAAGTTGAAAATCTAATTAAAATAAGACTATGTTTAAAACGTTCATCATCAATTTTTCAAGACGAGACTGGTCTCTACTTATATAATAACCCCCCACAGGCTCTTCATGAAATATAAACACTTTTTAATGAAATGTTATATTCATTATTAGACACATAATCAAGCACAAACTCTATAGAGTCTGATAATTAGTATCATTTCGATAATGATAGCAATAGTTATGATAGTAGCATAATACATTCCTACAAGTTATGAGAGCAATGAGACCCATAAGAAAAGAATAGTTTTATGCAAGAAATTAAATTGACAAAGTAATAATAATAATAATAATAATAATAATAATAATAATAATAATAATAATAATAATAATAATAATAATAATAATAATAATAACAACAACAACAATAATAATAATAATAATAACAATTATAATGATAATAATAATAATAATAATAATACTAATAATAATAATAATAATAATTATAATAATAATAATAATAATAATAATAATAATAATAATAATAATAATAATAATAACAATAATAATAATAATAATAATAATAATAATAATAATAATAATAATAATAATAATAATAATAATAATAATAATAATAATAATAATAATAATAAATTCTTGAGCGATCTCAATATTATTTGGGACTGTTATTTTGAAAACTAATTTTCAAAAAAGCCTAGATACCCCGATAATGCTCCACTAAAAATAACATCTACATCAGCACTAACAACAACAACAACAACAACTACTATAATTATTACTACTTCTTCAATAATACTGTTAAAAACAACAACAACAACAATAACAACAACAACAGCAAACCAACAACAATAACAATGACAGTAAATATATCCATGTTTACCACTATATTTACTACTATTTATACTCCTACTGCTTCTGTTGTTTCTCCTACTAAAACAGCATCCTTTTTACAATTTGATTTTACTACTAGTGATCCTACTGTTTATGTTTATTTCAAAGTGCCTTGAATCAAAGTTACTTAATACACTATGCATGTATAAATATGTTGATGTGTTTTTGTTTCTTAATGAACATCTTTTGAAAGTATTTTAGATAATTATACAAACAGTATCTGACGCTGTATTTATAAACAATATTTGAAACGTACGGATAATAATGTTTACCGGAATTTGGATGTTACTTCTGCGATTAAAAGTTATACTTATTCATAGACACAGGGGCTTGAAGTAAAGTAAACACTTTTTATGTTTTGATAGTAACAGATTTTAATGTCTAAAATGTAATTACCTGTCTAACATTCGCATGACTTTTGTTAAGCGCAAAAAAATGTAATAATCTAGTGACAAAAAAGTAATGGAGTTTCTATAAACAAGCTGGCAGACCTGTGAATAAAATGAGGAGCGTAAGGGATCTTTTGTTAGTTTACTTAATCAATCATTTTCTGAAAGGTAAAGAAAAAAAAATGTTCTTATCAGTAAGCCTTGAAAATAAATTCAATCTATAATGAAAAAGTATAATTGGACATGTTCTTACTTTTTCCATTTTCTTTAGCACAACTTTTTGCATCATTTTTTGAGAATCAGTTTATAACGATATTTCCAGTTATGTTTGAAATTAGCTACAGTTTACTTTATCAGATGTCTATCTTTTTCATGATATATCAGGTAGCTCTCACAATGAAAAAAAAATTGGTAATTATTTATTTCGAAATATAACTTTATTCAAGAGGGTTGTTGTTATTGCGCTGATGATGAATGGTCTCGGGTCATTTTTAAAATTTACAATATAACCTCACTGGTGATTTAAGGTTATGACTCATCCATATTGCTATGCTTCAGATATATACAGTCGTTATACATGTGTTTCTTGAATTATTACAATTGATATTTTTATTCCTTTGGAATGCATGCGGTTTTGGCAGAGGTTTAAGTATTTTTCAGTCATGCCACTGTTATGTAATACACATTAAGCGCCACACTTCTCCGAGGACGGGGTGATATTATTGTTTTTCAAGTGTTAACCACTGAGAGCGAATCTTATAGCGCTGCCAAGATAAACAGTTTTGCATGTTAGATCAGGTAAATAGGTTCTGTGAAAGATGAGGAGAACGAAAACAATTGGCATTTACATTAGTGTGAATTTTGATTCAAGTTAAATAAATGTTGCCTTACTTCTTCTTTATCTTCTGTTTTCCTAATTCGCTTCCGTTCAATGTTGTTACATTTATCTCCAATTCAAGGCTAAATGACGTCTTTACAATGAAATAAAGAGTGTTAACTATCCTCTGCATGAAAACACCGAATGCGTAGAATGTATAGTTTGAATATCTATGCACTACATTAGGTGGATTATCGAAGATCAGTAGAATATAATACAAAATACAGCGAGTTCTAGCGATACAATTCATGATATGGATTATCGAAAGATCAGTAACTGGTTAGATACATCGCGAGCTCTAGCCACCCGCAAGAGATCATTATCGAGTATCAGGTGCACATTGCATAAAATAGTGTCGTCTAGTCTAGATATAAATAATATGGTTGGTTTTTTGTGTTTTATATAATTTTGTAATCAAAGCGCGAAGGGTAAACATTTATAGATATATGAGATATCTACATTATATCAGATTATCGCAAAAATGTAACAGGAACTAATGCCTGCGGCATGCGAATAGCTTTTAAAGGGCAGCCTCTGAAATGTGTGGTTGTCTGATTTAGAAGTGACCTAGCTGTGTACAGTTTTTCTTTCTTTAATATGAAAAATAAGAGCAACTCCCTATCCCCGGTTTTTAAGAACCTTCTCATTTTGTTCGATTTCTGTGGGGGTTTTTCTCTTCTTTTTAAACAACATCCCATCGACCAAGACAAGAGCTCTTAGGATTTTGTTGAGAATATTAAACTTAGCACAACAGTTGTCCAAGGAAAAAGAAGGGAAGAAAAGGCGCTTGAACGTTATCTCTCTCAACAAGCCATTGGGTTTTATTTTTACTACCCCTCATATTCCATTCATATTATCTTTTCCCATAGCGTTAAATTACAAACTGAACATTATCTTATATACAAGTATAAAATATTTCTCCATGACGATCGGTGGTGGATTTTTCAGCTGGATGCGTCTGGATAACAACAATTACATTATTGAAAATTGGAAAGTATGGAGCAGTTTTGGTTTTAAGTCTTATAAAGTATCAGATAACTCAAGAATTCGTAAGCTTACCGGGTTTGCGCTGTAAATTAGAGTTATCATCAAACCAATATTATCTTGGACCTGTCAACGGTTTACAGCTCTATGAATGAGGTTGTTCTAAGTTTCTGTAATTGTCTTATATTTTTTTCCTAAACAGAGAGCTATATCTGCAAAATTCAATCTTTTCCAGTCGTGATTGCAAATGACAAATCTATAACCGCAATTTGGTTTTTTGGCCTTCTATTGAAATAACAGCAAAAGTTCCTTTTACTTCCTTCATTAATATGTTGGGTTTTTTTTTTAAACATGATTTTATAACAGCTCCGCTTCATGTTCTTTTTTCCTGAACACAATTTCCTCGGAGTAGCGATGAGAAGAGACGAAAGAAAAAAGTAACGGTTGGTGGATGAAAACAGACACTTTCATACATTTTTTTTTAAACGAAAATATGACACAGCAGTTTTGTTTTGTTTTGTTTTTTTGCCTAGAAGGAAAGAAATTTTTTTTTGGTTTCTTTGTCATTTTTATTATTATTTCAGAACCACCTCATTCAAAGATTTCAAGCAGCGAAGCGTTATCGCAGACTCTCAGCCGATATATAAGACTGTACAAATAAACAATTTCATAATGGGAGAGATAAAGAAAGGCGGCTGTCTAATCTTTATCTCCAGTAGTTGGATTAAGGCATGACAAAACAATTTCCACGGCTCTGGCTCTTATACTCAGTTTCATGTTCCTATTTTCTTAAAACTTTACACATAATGAGTTATGCTATCATTATAATTATTATTATAATTTTCATTATTATTATTATTATTATTATTATTATTATTATTATTATTATTATTATTATTATTATTATTATTATTATTATTATTATTATTATTATTATTATTATTATTATTATTATTATTATTATTATTATTATTATTATTATTATTATTATTATTATTATTATTATTATTATTATTATTATTATTATTATTATTATTATTATTATTATTATTATTATTATTATTATTATTATTATTATTATTATTATTATTATTATTATTATAATAATTATTATTATTATTATTATTATCATTATTATTATTATTATCATTATTATTATTATTATTATTATTAATATTATTATTATTATTATTATTATTATTATTATTATTATTATTATTATTATTATTATTATTATTATTATTATTATTATTATTATTATTATTGTTATTGTTATTGTTATTATTATTATTATTATTATTATTATTATTATTATTATTATTATTATTATTATTATTATTATTATTATTATTATTATTATTATTATTATCATCATTATTATTATTATTCAAAATACTTTTAAACGATTATGATATTGATCCTGAAAATTGTGTGGGATCAGATGATGATAACGATCGAAGATGATGCCTTTAGTACATTTAGGTGGCAATTATAAAGAAAATTGAGATAGTGGGCCTAAGGATGTGTATCAGTGAGTTGTTGGGGTGTTTTGTATTTGTTTGGGTTTTTTTTACATTTTCCAAAGAAAAAAAAATCAGCTACTACATTAGATTTAAGGCCATAAGTGTAAGGATTTTTTAGAGCACAAACCGACAGAAAGATTAGATTTATGTCCACGACCTTTTTGATGTAATCTTCCTCCAAGCAACAATTAATGTTTAGAGCTACTTGATACGAGGGGAACAGCCTGTACCTAGGAGATTGTTGCCTCAGGGGATACAAGATACAGTTGAAGAAGTCCCTTAGGTCGATGTTTTTGGTAGAGAATGTTTGGGTTGGAAACAGCGTTCAAAGGTTGCAGAAATTAGTTCTAGCTGTATCCACAACGGGCTTCGTGCTGAAGATTGTCTATCATAAAACGGCATTGGGATGGCGAGAAGTTACGCCCTAATCTGTGCAAGGAAGTTAAAAAAATATTCTCTCATACGACCAGTTGGGTTACAATACTGATCTTTCCTGTTCTAAAGAGATATAAAATAAATACCCTTAACAGATTCTAATCCGAAACGTATTCCTCGAATATTAACGGATATCGGAAGTGAATAATGAGGAAAAAAAACGAGTATATACCCTCTATAGAACAGTTGGAAGACCCTGCAGATGTTTATGTGGAAGTTTAATATTTAAGAATTTCTAAGGCCGAGTTTTAACTTCTGATTTTATCATTGCTACGTTAATAATATACAACTATGTCTTTAAATCATTGTATAAATATTGCTTTGTTTTATGCGTCTCTGGCTAATATAAATGCATGTGATTCCAAAAATCAATTTCACTCATTCTTCTGTAATGATATCGAACAATCATGGAACGCTGCGATGAAATCCTGAACAATTTTAGTTCAGATTCTAATGATAGCTTCTAAAATAAAAATATGACACAATCTTAACGTGTCGTTTTATTTTGCAAGTTAAAAACTGCGTCTTGAAAAGCGAATGTTTTATCATGTTATCCTTTCATTTAGACGTGTACTGTCATTATATGATTGGCGTAATCTCGACGGTTGGACGTCACTCGCCTTCAAGATACTAGGTCTATCCGACAAGTCTTGGGGTCTATCTTCTAAAGAACAGATGTGTTGTTTATAGAGAGGGCATTGACCGATAGCCTAAAAAGAGACCACTGGGCACAAACATAAGGATTCCTTCATCCCCATTTCTCTCTTCATATTATCATGAATCTCGGAATTAAACGGTAGCAGACCCAGATCTTGGGTTCAACAGACTTACTGCCGTTTACACCAGATGTAAACCCTTCCAGAATCTCACAGGGTTACGCAAATAGCACTTGGTACTTAGAAAAACAGAGAACCCCAAGAAAGAAACGAGAGAGGAATAGAGAGAGAGTGTGTGGGTTCTTTGACAATTAGTTACCTTCTCTCTATCCAGATCTGTAATCCATGGGCACAGTCGCCATTCTATTCCTTTTTTCGATTTTTGTTATTAATCTTGCAGTCCTCATCTCTTTTCCAATTTTTTTGCTAATAAATTTAGTACGTATCTAATGACGAAACTATCGCGGAAACCAAACATCAAAATATTGATAATCATATTTTAAGATAAAAAGTATTCACTATATACTTTCTGTTTCTAACTGGTCTCCATGCAAGGTTTATATTGGAAGCTACCTATAGGTTTTAGTCTTTCAAGTATAATCTTTTTCTTACATCCTTCTCACAATCCAGCTGTGCTGATTTGAAAATCTGCTGTATATCTCAACACAAACAAAATCATTCATTCCTCTTTAGAGTTCTTTTTTTTTTTTTGCTCAGAATAACTGTTATGTTTGACCTCCTGTTTCATGCTCCCAGTTATTTCTATATATGCATGTTTGCGTTTGCCCGAAATTGACTACAGATATTGGAGGAAAGAAAGATCGCTAGTTTGAGCAGGTTTTACTTGCCAAGTTTGATGCATTTAATCAGAATTATGACCAGTAAAGATAAACCCTAACAAAGTGATAATAAGCGGCACTTTCTTATTGCTGTGCATTTGAAATAATTAACCGGCCAGAAGTTACTTTCTGGCTTGAAGATACAGACAGAGGTGGAGAGACAAGAGAGATAGAAGCACAAAAACAGAGATAACCAAAAAAGGACTCAGAGAGTGTGTTAACTTTGAGAGAGAGAGAGAGAGAGAGAGAGAGAGAGAGAGAGAGAGAGAGAGGGAGAGAGGGAGGGAGCGTGAGAAAGAATGAATCCATCGCGTTAAAATCAAAGTAGGAACAACTGATAAACAATACATATAAAGACATAAGTGCGGTTACATTCACGTATACCTTTATTGTAATTGACCTAAATTGCACATTAAAACAGCAAGAACTGTGTTTATAGCCATATTAATCTTAGCATTTTTTTCTTTGACTGATTGCAGTTTTTAAATTCCTTGTTCTTAGTGTTTATTAAATATTCTTATTTAGGTTCAAATAAACTTTGACAGAAGCGTTATGTGATAGCTTAATCTTTTTCTTTATTTTTTGAACTGTGTGTGTTTGGTTTTTTTTTTGTTTTTTTTTTGTCAAAATACCCACGACCACAACGCTGGTATTAATGTTTATGAGTTTACTACGTACTCTGTCTTTGAGAGACATGCAGTCATCATGTATAATAGTGCAAGCAATAGGATGAAGGCAAATACTTGAAATGTTGCTTTTAGACAATTCTTAATTAGTGTGACTCACCCTTGTTGAATAATTGCAATTTGATTACAAATAATTTCAAAACAGAGGAAGCAGAGCAAAGCTGAGGGGATGGAAATTTGTACCAGTTCCCAGTGTTAATTAATTCAACTCGTTGATTGATACCATATGGGTTGAGGAAACACGTTGAGCTTAGCATCTTAACCTTACTTTAAGACAAACACACAAGGTTGGGAATGGTCCAGTGATTCATGCTGTGTTTAACATAAACAGACGCTATGTAGTGGAAATCCCTGGCTAGTTCCGAAAGGTGATACCTCACGCCCCAGGGAAGTGTCGAGACAGTGACCTGAGCAATGAAGATAAGACCGAAGAAAATATAAATCTCTCGAAGGTCGGCATTTCTGTCTGATGAGAATAAATGTCCGCTCACGCTTCCCGCTCTCAAGGTCGACTCGAAAAAGTCTTCGCGTGAAAGAGAGTGTGTGTGTTGGGGGGCGGGGGGTGGAAGTAGCCACTGGAGATGAAATAGTCTATGGCAGCAATGTGCAGAGATAGCTTAAGTGAGGTCAGGTCAGCCTAACCTGTGATCTGTCACCCTCCACACCTGACATCCGGTTGTTCGGCGCAGGCGGGAGGGGATCTTCCTCTGACCATTTCCCACGAACCGGAACCAGGGAAGGACGGGACCAGAGTTTACCCAGCTCGGCCCCCATAGGCGCAGGTGAATGCCGCCGCCAATATTTATACATTGATATCAATTTACATCAATCCTGTGGCGTGACATGAAGTACTGTCGGACACCAACAGGCGGACTCTTCTAGAAAGATGGATCGAGGAAAATGAGATTGGTCCCAATTTTGGTTCACTATTGTTAATCCCTGGAGTCTGAAGTAGATTTAAATTCTTTTAATAGATTCAATGTCGCTTCTTTTTTCTTTATACTAAAATCCTTCAACCTGTGCAAAAACGACTCGCTAAAGCTCTTGCTTACTGCTCACTGACAAGAGCATTCAAATGAATTTCAAAGATTATGTCTTTAACTGCAGAAAATTGTGACCAAAGCACAATTTGTGGCATATGTCGTTTACAAGATGAACATTTTCATAACACAATTATTTTATTCTTATATCAATGGAACTTGTTGATTTTGTATGTATTTCCCTCATTGTTAATTTTGCTGTATAACAATATAATGTTTTAGGGAAATTATATTTATCCTCCTGCGATCTTCAACGCTCTTAATCTTTATTTTTCTCTCTCCATCTTACACTTTTTTTTTGTCTCTATCCCTCACCTCTACTCTCCATTGCCCTTTCTCTACAGTCTACGCTCCCTTTCCTTCATGATTCAACAATCTCGTTTTTGTTTCCCTTTGCTGCATAAATTTTTGTCATAGTCATATTTCTGCCGGTTGTCCTACTTTCCTGACTACGCTACATGACCAAACCAATGATAGGCCTCATAACTTATTCCTACATTCTTGTATCTCCAGCAAACCCATCAATACGGCGTTGGTTACAATAATACTGACCACAGCTTCAGAATACAGAGAATCCATCGGAAATATCACATTCTGTTCTGGACGCCAATGTTCAAGGCTACAGGCATGCTCTGCCCGATCCGTTTCCCCAGTGTCACAAGCAGTGTTTATTGCCTTGTTAAGGGCCACAGAGCCCTGGGGAATCAACGTGAGTTGCTCTCTTTCCCTCATTTGTATGCTCTTCACGGCTTGGACGCAGAGTAGACTCGTGTGGGGCACGCTGAGTTTGGAGAGAGAGAGAGAAAGAGAGATAGAGAGAGAAAGGCTTCGAAGACAAAATAGGATTGGAGACAGCGAGAGGTGGGCCAGTAAGATAAAGATAATGTGAGGGGGACAATATGGAGCAAAAGAGATGATGGTTGCAAAATAGATTTCAGAAAAGAAAGAAATTTAAATTAATTTACACGTGCAAAGGTGAAGACTTATATCGTATAAATAATATAAATATGTATATATATAAATATATATATGTGTGTGTGTGTGTTTGCGCATTTGTATGTGTGTATGGCATTTACCCCTCAAAAGATATATAGAGAGAGGCAAACGTATGAAAAGGTAATGAGAAACGAGAAGAGAAAGAGCAGATTCAACCAAAAAAAGCAGCCTGAGGCTAGGGGATAAGGATTAGGTAAAAATTGTGAACAAAACAGTAAAGAAAAGAAGGCAAATGGAGATATATAATACATTGTATATCATTGTAATGGTCTCTGCAAAAAGTACGCCAAGCACACACAAGAAACTAAATTAGATATCACTGTAGAGCTGTAGAGTGGAGGAGCATTCCGACAAACAAACACTGCCCTTGTCCATTCCCAATGGACAAATGAAAATCAAAAATCAGGTGCAGACTGACCGCTGCAAATTACTTCCCTTTGCCGAGTGTTTCCTGTGCACCTCAGGCAGTGTTTATCTGGTACCGGTATCAGACAGGATCATCAGCACTGACATTTGAAAGTGCCGGCGTGGACTTTAGGAATGGTTAACTACATTGCAGCGAGTTTCTTTGTCGCGAGAGCCTTGAATAGATTTAACATTTTTGGTGACTTTATATCGGTTACTCTTGTAAAATAAATTTAGTTCCCAACAAGAGTTAAAAAAATATGTGTAAGAAAATCGAAGTCTTCAAAAGTATGAAAAGGCATAAAAATCTCAAACTAGGGTGAATGCGAAAAAAAAAATCAGGATATCAGCTTTAAAAGATAAAATCTTTACATTTAGACGTCATTCAACTGTTAAAGTCTGATCATCTACGTTTTTTTTTTCCTTGGAACTTTGACAAAGCTTTATGTAGCGACACTAGGGTATTACATTTTTTGCGGAGAAAGAAATAATCTTACAGTTATCCATACCAAAATATCGTCTCTTTTACCGTTGAGAAAGCTGTTGTAGCTAGTTTTATTTTTACTTGCGCCTAAAACTCTTCGAGTCTTCGCATTTTTTTTTTAATTTCTGACCCACAGAATTTGTTAGCTATTAGTACGCAGTTATATTTTGATATGAACTTGCATAAGGTGGGGAAAAATTGGCTTTTGGTTTGAACGTACACCTTTGAATACAATCATTGGTCGAGTATGAGTTTCTTAAAAAAAGAAAAGAAAAAAAAATACTAGGAGACGTTAACAGCGTGCTGATAGCTTAAGCTTTGTCCTTTACCCCGTGAAGTTTACACACTCCTGTCTAGAGGCAGAAACAGCAGAGGTTGAAGTGCATGTCTCCTCTTTCACTTTCAGGAAAACGTCTCAGCCCATGACATTCCAAGATCTGAGCCATGTCTTTTGATCCAGCGTTCAAAATTGGGAGTTGTGAAATGTTTCCAGATGGCAGTGAAGTGCTTGAGGTCTAGTGAGTCCACAGAGGAAAGGGATGTTTGGATGGGAGTCAACACTGACGCTCTTCAATTGAAGACAATGTGAGATTCTCGTTGTTTCATATTATCGTTGGCTGAAGATCTTTTATTCTGACACTCGACAAGAGTTTGGAGCTATGTATATGTTGCACGTGGGACAGATCTTTTGAGGTTGACAAACAGACATAGTGGTGAGGCCGGGAGAGGAAGGAGAGACGGTGCCTAGAGGAAGAGAGCGATAAACAACGATGTAGATGTTAATTGTGCGGTTGGGGAGAAAGAAGAGTCGAGAGAGAGAGAGAGAGAGAGAGAGAGAGAGAGAGAGAGAGAGAGAGAGAGAGAGAGCAATAGACCGACAAAGAAAAAGGCATAAATTGAGAGACATTATTTCAGATATAAATGCTGCCAAAGGAAAAGAAAAAAAAAGTCCGACAGATATACAGGGACTGAGGCAGACAAAAATATAACAGACATACATTCATTTATTGCACACAAAAATATACTTCGTAGCTTCCAAGACAGAGATCGAGATGGATAGTTAGAAAGATAGATAAATAGATAAAGAGATCGATGCATGGATAGACAGACAAATAGTTAAAGAGAAAAAATCAGTGAGAGATATGCCTATCTAAAATGCTCCTAGTCATATGCACAAGATAGAGAGAATGAGATGTAACAGAAGAGGGGGGGGACAGATAGACAGCGAGTCTAGAAAGAGGCGTAGAGACGGCCAGCCGGTGTGAGGAGAGACAGGAAGAAGTGCATCTTGATGGCTAATATGGCGATAACTGGAGCATAACCAAGGTAATGAATTCTACAGGTACAGATGCCCAATCTTGTCACAGGCCATCACCTTCGTTCAACAAACAAGGAACCGCGCACTTTCCCACGAGCACGCTGACGAATGAGCATCTACTGCAATCACTCATCTTTTCGATATTTTGATTATCCCCCTTGAAAAGAAAGTGATACGCAGGAGAGTAAGAAAAGTTTGCTTAGTTAACTGTATTAGTCTTCTTGGTTTCTTGTTGAAATGTATAAAGAAATAGAGTCTCCCATTCACAAGGAAGAACGGTCTAAATGAGATTCGATTCTTCCGCCAGATAAACTTTATGTAAGATAAGTTTTAGCAGGCAGCTATAGCCCGTCCACAACATAGTGATGTCTGCCGTTTTCACATATCAACCCGGGACCCCGTTAGGCAGGGCAGAGCTGAAAAGATGAGACCCTAAACTCACCTATCTGGGGAGTTCATAAGAAAATGAAAACAACTATCTTAATGTATAAAACATTGGCAAATTAAAAGAGGACTACAGGTTATTGTTTTAAAATATTGTGTTAGGAAAAACAAGCTCGAATGTGATAACAACTTTCGTTAAAGGTCTATCATAACCATGGTTTAACATTTTTTGTTTTCTTTTTACTTTGATAATTTAAAAATTTAACTCCGGCAGAATATCACATCATAAATATCGTTAGCCTTGCCAGCAGCATGTATCATTTCAGACAATGTAATACTCCGTGTTTTACATCGTTCTATTTTTTTTTTCATTTCGTTTATCTATTTTTTATTTTCTTGTTTTATTTTCCTTTTTTTCTTGGGGAAAGTTGCAGACTTAGAGTAAAATTTTTAATTATTCTCCTTTATATCGATAATGCGCTCTGTCTCTGTCTCTCTCTCTCTCTCTCTCTCTCTCTCTCTCTCTCTCTCTCTCTCTCTCTGTCTCTGTCTCTCTCTCTCTGTCTCTCTGTCTCTCTGTCTATCTCTCTCTGTCTCTCTGTCTCTCTCTCTATCTCTCTGTCTCTCTCTGTCTCTCTGTCTCTGTCTCTCTCTGTCTCTCTGTCTCTCTCTCTGTCTCTGTCTCTCTGTCTCTCTGTCTCTCTATCTCTGTCTCTCTCTGTCTCTCTTTCTCTCTCTCTCTCTCTCTCTCTCTCTCTCTCTCTCTCTCTCTCTCTCTCTCTCTCTCGTTCTCTTTCTCTCTTCCCCCTCGATCCCCATCATTGTTTACTTTTATCTTTCAATATAAAAGATAAAGTTGAGAAAGTTTCAAAGATGGTGCAGGTTAAAAAAAAAGCACTGCGAGCAAGCATTTTTTTTTACTTTTACCTTGGGGGTAGGGGGAAGGGGAGATAGAAAGGGATGTTTGTTAGTTCTTGCTTTAGAAAATTGCTTTGTTTTACTATTATGGTCATCTATTTAAGCCACTGACAGGACGTACTCAAAAAGAGTGCAGAAAATACCTTACGCTTCATTTGACTTTTCCGGGCTACACTGTCTTACACAATCAGTCTTACATCCTGCATAACTTCGTACTTAATTTACCAAATATTTATTTAATTTTAAAAAGAATGTACTCTTAAGAGGGTAGGAAGAAAGAAATGATGCACTTGAAGAAATGCCCCTGAAATTAGTAATTTCGAATAATTCAAGAAGTTCCTCGGCAGGTCAAAAATTAAACTTTGACACCAAACACAAGTTTGGAGGAAAATCTGGTAACAGCTGATATATTAAAATAAAATAGAGAAAGACATTTTTTTCATAATTTTGTTACTCAATGGTAAGAGGTCCTAATAAGATAAATATAACCAGGCATACACTCCCTCAAGAGCATGGTAGTATTTTCCATCTCTTCAGGCTTCAGCAAAACACTCTCACTACTATACTCAGTCCTCTGACATCAACCAAAAAACGTATTAGTTTAGACGACTTCAGTTTCTTTTAAAAAAAAAAAACATGTCACAAAGAATTCAACTTACCGGTAATAATGTTTTTGACACCGACATTATTTATGATACAGTACTTACACCGCAAGCACAAATCTCTCTCTCTCTCTCTCTCTCTCTCTCTCTCTCTCTCTCTCTCTCTCTCTCTCTCTCTCTCTCTCTCTCTCTCTCTCTCTCTCTCTCTCTCTCTCTCTCTCTCTCCCCCACTGTCCCTAGGGTACTGTAACCCTTCAACTTGTCTGCCATCAAGTCACATGCACAGACACAAACACGCACACACAAGCTGACATTTTTCATCACAGTTAACTTCCCATCTCTTACAAAAACGTATTGCTCTTGACTGTCTTGCTCTTTCTCTATCTATGTATTTTTTTCTGTCATCATATCCCATCCGCGCACGTGTTGTTGATTTTACTAACTGGCCTGAAACATTTTTACTGCTGTTTCAAACCTTCTGATAAATGCTTGCGGCGATGTCAAGTGGAAGAAAGACGCCAATGAGCGTGAGTAACATTGCCCAGTACTCAATTTGCTTCTTTCAAACCTTGGCTGTGGCTACATTTCAACAAACGTTTGGCAAATGTTCGCGGAGCTCCAGGCTTTCAGCGTGAGAAAGGAGACAGATGAGAAGTTCACAGAATGTGGAATAAAAAATTCCAACTGGAATGAGAACGGAAGATGAAGTAAGCAGACAACTGAATTGGCCAAGTGCGTGAGTAAGAAACGTTAGTACCGGAGGTGAATTATAGTTAAGAAAGGAATGATCTTTACTAGAGCTGGAGATTGAACAAAGAATTCTCGAGTTCCTCTCTCTGAGAGAAGGGAGAGATAGAGAGAGTGGAGAGATAAAAAGGGTGGAGAGAGAAAATAGCACACAATATAAAAATAGAACGTGGTAAACACAGTTACAGAAACAGAAACACTGAAAGGCGCTAAGACGTGAATTCGGCGTAGATTGCATGAGAGAGACAGAGGAGAGAGAGAGAGAGAGAGAGAGAGAGAGAGAGAGAGAGAGAGAGAAGAAGGTGAGAGAGAGAGAGAGAGAGAGAGAGAGAGACAGAGAGAGAGACTGTTCATAAGAAGTAAGAGAAGTTATTGAAAATAGTGTAGGGCGAAACGGATCCCATAAAATAATTTATTGGTTAAACGGTAATTACTATAAGCTTAATTAAAGTATATTTTACCTACGCACTCTCACAGCATTTAACACATGATTAAAGGGGAAATCGTGTGTATCAACAACCATCTAAAACTTTCTATTCATATGCACGTGTTGATGGAATTAGCTGGTATTTCACTTTTCTCTTGCTACATAGAGAAAAAAAATTAACAAGATACCCAAAGTATGTTTTGAAAAGTCTTATAAAAAAATCATAACCTTTTTTTTTTCTTTTTTTTTTTTTAATTGTGACATTTGTTGTGCTCTCTATTGAAATCTAGTGTTTTCTGTGACCAATCTAGTTAACAATTAATGAGGTCACTAACTTGACCACGACCTACCGCAGAACAGGAGACGAAAATTAATAAAGCACTCTTTTCTCCGCTTCATCGTTATCTAAACTTGGTGCTAACCTCTTGAACAATCACATTTAACACATACTTCAACACCAAAACTACTAGTTTAATGTCTTGAATAAACTATGATGGAGATTTGTGCAGCCATCCTATCTCTTAAGTGTTAGTAACCAATGTCAGTGTTATCATAGAAGCCACTCATTATCACTGACAACAACAGAGCAAGAAAATAATTCCGCACTTATCTAAGAGAACTTGGATTACCTTTGAGGAGGCAGAGTATTGGAATAATATTAATTATTATCTCCTTTACTAAGACTATGAGTAACTGAAATCCTTTAAAAAAAAATCTAGTGATTAACACAAGAGCACATATTCATTATTGTTACTTATTACTATCAAATCACATTTCGTGCAAAATTTTGGCTATTGAAATCGTCATTGTTTAACAACATGAAATAAATTTCTTGTTCTATTGCAAAGAAAACGAATCCAGGTGATTACAAAAGCGCCATCAACAAAAGTGCAGTAAATGGTTTGCAAGGTGAGTCAGAAAAGGAAAAAAAATTCTCAATTCAAATTAAACCAATCAATGAAAATGAACAGTCTTTTAGTTTCGAAATTGATCTGTGACTAATCACGACTTAAGAAAAACAACAGCAATGCAACATCCAGCATTTTTTTTTTATCTACGCACCTATCTTAAATCCATTCAGTTGAAGAATTTTTGATTCAGTTTTAGAATTGATTGGTGGCTTCATAGTGTGACTTGAAAATAATGTTTTCAGCAGAAAAAGCCTGGGCTAAATAATTTTGAAGTCATTCGCGTCGATAGATTCAACGTTTCTCGTTTTAAATAATTTTGACATAAGCTTCGGCTTCTCAATAAACCGCTCTAAATGTACCTCAATTAAGTACTATGTATTATAAATATAGCTTAAAAAAATATAAAGTAGATCTGTATTTAGAAAAGTTTACATTCCAAGGTAGCTATGATATCATAACCTAATTTTGGATAAGAACTATTAGGCTCAAAATCTATATCTGGACGAATGATTACTTATTCTGGCGTATGAGTAGTGGTGTTATGTATACAAATAAATTTGCAAAAAATTTTTTTTTTCTTTTTAACGAGGCAGATTAATTATTTCCTTTTGTTTATTTACGAGAAATCCACATTTCAAATTGGGAATTTCAAAATTTTTCTACTAATGGCTTCTTTTGCTTGCCATGTTAATGTCTCATTGACAGGCCTGCGTTTGTAAAGTTGCATCACACTTTCACAGAAATAGTTTGAGAGCACTCACTTCCGAATGAAAATTAACTGCTCTCCACAACGATAAAAATAACAACGTATGATTTTGTTTATGAAGAATGTTTTGAAGATTGACAATGCTAACAAGATCTCTTATGAATACTGCACTAAAATGGCTCCTCGAGGAAAATAAAGAAATTATAAGTTACTTTCTTTTCACCCTTCGCTTTAACTGTATTCTTTATTTATCAGGAGTTAAGAAGAATAATTATATAATTTTATAAAATCCAAAACTTTGAAGACATTTTCTAAATGTTCACAATCATGTTGATTAAACTAAATAGCCCTTTCATGAGTGTTTATGAGGATCTTTAAATATATTCGAAGAGAAGAAATTTAACCGACAGGCACGAAGGAAACTGTGTAGAAAACATTCCACATAGTGTAATCATGGCGATGATTGTTACTCTTAACTGTTATTCTATAAGTAGATCTAGATATTGAAATGGATGAGAGAATCGAAGTCTAATTTAATCTTGACTTCTCGTCCACATTCTTTTTTCTAAAAACCTTTCAAAGAGGAATCATATTGAATACATGCTGTGAGCCAAACCTGAGATGAGTTTTGATAAACGAAAGATTATCCAAACTTAAAAAATAAGCAACATTTGCAACACTTTTTCTCATGATAAAAGATTTTAACAGTACATAATGATGAGAACCAGCTATATATGATGCTTTTTCTAACTTCTTTAATAATGACCACTTCGAACTAAAGCTTTGGCAGTCATTAGGAACAGGTTTTAAATAAAAATGTCCGAAAGAAAAATACTGGCTTAAAGTAGGATTTGAACTTCTATTTATTGTAACATGGGCACCCGTATTTCAGAAATTCTCACTAAATGGCAAAGAATTCTTGCAGCTCTAAATAATTTGTACTTCAAAAGTTATCCATTGGAATTACAAATAAACACGTGTAAAGCTTTATTTTAAACTTCACAAAAGGTTTGCTGGAATTCCAGAGCTACCAAAACTCGGTTATTTGCAGTGCGCAGCTCTTTCTGCTTTGTCTGTTTAGTAAACATGAAACAGCCTCTGTCGTCATTGTTCTGATATCCATCTTCTCACTCCTTAAACTCACAATACCATGAACAAAATAATTCGCCTTGTGGTGAGTCGATGACAAACAACCCTGGAGGGCTTGGAAAGGTTAGTTTATAATATATTTAATCTTGTCATCTCTCTTTAGAAACGTCTTAATAGAGGAAAAGGTCAGTTAAGACCGATGCACACCTCTTTTCGCCATCTTCTGATACAACAGAAAAAAACACAGTTCTGAACCTTTTATGCGTTATCATTTATTCAGAGCTCGTATATTTGATCGGCTGTTTGCCACAGGCATGTGTTATGAAAAGGTGATTTGTGTGTGTTTTGTTCTCCGCTAGCGCCAAAACAATTACTGCAAATGTTATCTGACCTTTGTCCGTGTCTCGCCAATCTTTTTTATCAAGATGTACGTCATGCACTTTTCTTGAAGGCTATGAGTATCGCTGCATAGCATAAATTGCCTATAATTGTGACATAAAGTAAAAAGACGGTTCACCATGACAGCAAAGCAACATCTCAGTCTTACAATTTTAATTTATTGGCGTCGGATAGTTGAGTCAGCGTTGGACACACAAGGTCTCCGGTTCGATGTAAGGCTGGGCAATCATTCTGCTGATTCGCTAGGTTAGGCTACCGTTATTAGCTTCACGGGAAGCCACTGTCTCTGTATCGGTTCTTCAAGAAATGTAGGGAACTAACCTAGGACAATAATATCTCTTATATGCATCACTAAGGTGGACGTTACAAAATATAAATTTAATAAATTACAAACAGAATATTTTGTTCATCAAAAATCCAAGAGTGAGCTTCCCTTTTCTCTCTCCTCGTCTTTTAACACTCTCTCTCTCTCTCTCTCTCTCTCTCTCTCTCTCTCTCTCTCTCTCTCTCTCTCTCTCTCTCTCTTTCTCTCTGTCTCTCTCTCACTCTTTCTCTCTGTCTGTATCTCTCTGTCTCTCTCTCTGTCTCTGTCTGTCTGTCTGTCTGTCTGTCTGTCTGTCTGTCTCTCTCTCTCTCTCTCTCTCTCTCTCTCTCTCTCTCTCTCTCTCTCTCTCTCTCTCTCTCTCTCTCTCTCTCTCTCTCTCTCTTTTCTCTCTTTCTCTATCGGTATTGGATCAGTACAATCTTTCCCATTTATCTTCCTTCTTCCGCTTTTTGCTACTGTCGCTTCAAATCGTTTTATTTGTCTCTCCATGGCTTGTTCTCTTTTATCTTCTTGCTTTGTCTGTGTGTGAATTTTTTTTTTTTTTTATTATTTTCACTTTATTCTCTTTGTTAATTTTTTATTTCTCTAATCATCTGTTCAGGTAACGTAATTTTATGTCTATTCCCTTGCACGATTCACATTATTTTGTTCTGCAAAATGTTAGACATTTCTGTATTTTATGACCACTATTTCTTCTTCTTCTTCTTCTTCTTCTTCTTCTTCTTCTTCTTCTTCTTCTTCTTCTTCTTCTTCTTCTTCTTCTTCTTCTTCTTCTTCTTCTTCTTCTTCTTCTTCTTCTTCTTCTTCTTCTTCTTCTTCTTCTTCTTCTCCTCCTCCTCCTCCTTTTTCTTCTACTTGTTATTATTATTATTATTATTATTATTATTATTATTATTATTATTATTATTATTATTATTATTATTATTATTATTATTATTATTATTACTGCATTACTACTACTACTACTACTACTACTACTACTACTACTACTACTACTACTACTACTACTACTACTACTACTACTACTACTACTACTTCTACTACTACTTCTACTACTACCACTACTACCACTACTACTACTACTACTACTACTACTACTACTACTACTACTACTACTACTACTACTACTACTACTACTACTACTACTACTACTACTACTACTACTACTAACACTGTTATTAGTATTATTATTATTATTATTATTATTATTATTATTATTATTATTATTATTATTATTATTATTATTATTATTATTATTATTATTATTATTGAGAAAGAAACATCAATCTTAGTCATTACTTTGGAATTCCAGGAGCAAACTCTGTATTCTCTCTATTTGATGGGTTACACCTTTCGGACTCTGTTTGCAGTCTTTCACCAAAACAAACGTTTCTCATTCAAAGAAAGTGTTTGCTTTTCCTGAATTCTATATCCAAACAAGATCTTGAAGATATAATGTCTGTACAGTATAGTTTACATTTGGAAAAACGCATTCCTTTTTATAATACCACCTAAACCCAGAAACACTTGGGTTTCAAGTTTACATTTTTGAAAACGAAGACATATAAATATGCAAAAACTGCATCCTATACACCATATTGCTTATATTTGCTACTAATTGATAAAGTTTCTAAGAAAAGAAATGAACAGTTAATATGAATTGCCTTAGTGGTCTAAAACTGTAAGGGACATAGAAGGAGTAAATAATATGTTTCGACAGCACTAAGCTTTCCAGTTTTTGAAGTCTCAAAAGAAAGCCGGTATCATGTAAATTCTGGTTCGCGGATCTCTGCTTGTACGTTGTTTTTCATTAAATCTCTCTTGATTACAATTTCATAGGCTATAAATTGCTTGAAAAGCTCAAACGATATAATATTTATTAACATTTTTAACTCTCAATATGAAAAAGATGACCTGCCCTTATAGGTACCAATATGATTTTTACTTATATTCTGGCGGATGGCATGATTGACTCAGGCCATACTGAAACATCTACTTGAGTAATTAAACGAACTCTCAGCCGACCAGATCCATCTCTTGGGGTGGTCTTTTGGTCTTTGGCTTTAACCTGGAGATAACAGTGAAGTGAGTGCAGCACGTGAGAGAACAGAGAGGCCCGGTCTTTGGTTTAGCACGGTATCATGGCAAAGACAAGGATCCTTGACTTGTGAGCATTCTGCGATGCGTCACCTGAGCGTGGGGAAGCTTTCTCCCTACGTATCCCAGCAAGTATGCTTAGTTGCTTACTTTCCTTGAGATAAAACAGAACGCGAAAAAAAGAATGTAAACAAGGAATATGTTGATCTGAGGTAGTTGGAAATGATTCGGCTTGGTTTGTGAGGGGAGAGGGCGGGGGTCAAAAGATAAGTGGGAAGTTTAGATTCACGAATGTCATCTTATGAGGATAATTATGCAAGGCAAGATGTATAGTTGTGAGGGCGTGGCAGTAGGCGTGGTGTCTTATGGAAATAGGGTGTCATTGCATTGACAGATGCTCCTCCCAATTTCGTCCAAATTCTGCACCAATGAAGAAGTGCTTTCAGTTCGGAAGACTTAAAGACCGTGGGAAAAGTTGTTTTTAGCGATATACTCATAGTTTACTTTACGGGTGAATCGGAACTAGATAACTGGTGGACGAAATAGGATGGCCTGTTAAGAGTTTTTACGTTTGGAGTTAAGGTAGGAGAAGTGATTTTTCAACCGCGAAAACACTGCTATAAACTGATGTTCCTTGATTGCTCAATGGCGATCCTTGTGGGACAAACGGTTGCAAATTATACTCTGCAAAAAGGGGCAGCCAATATTTGAAGATAGAAATCTAAGATAATTTAAATAAAAAAAAAAGATCGGTTGGATTTCTGGACTTCATACTGTGAGGGGAAACCAAAACACAGGGGGGTTACGTTTGTACGATTGTGAGCAGGAGACTGGGAGAGGATCTGGTGCTGTTTGGCGGGTGGGAATCTGTGGAAAAAGCTTCATAAATACTGAAAGGTAGCGCAGAGAGAGATAGAGGAGTGTGGTAAAATTATCTCTAGTGATGGGTAAACGCATGGTGTCAGATGTTAGAAAAATGAAATGGTTAGACAATTATAGCTGCATCGGTGTAGGGTGTCACGAAGAATTAACGCTTCGCCTGAGAAATGACTATAATACTAGATTGTGTTGATAGTTTTGAAGACAAACAGACCTAGTCTCGCAAAGTAAAGTTCAGTAAAGTAACTCACTTGAAACGGAAAGTTCACCAATTTTCTTCAGAAAAAAATAATTAAATGATGGGTTCCCGTTTAGCAATAAGTTATATTCTTTGAAAATATATACCACTCTATAGAACATAATGTAGAATTACGAGAGGGGGAAAAAGATTTATATTGGTGCATATAATAGAAGTGGTAAAAAGTTAAACATTTAAGGTATAAAAAAAAGAATAATTGGCTTTTTATTCAAGAATTTCCAAAAACTTAGCCACAAACTAAGGAATACGGCTCTATATATTTATGAATAATAAGGAAAAAAGGGTAATTAGGTAGAACAAAAGTTATTCAAACTTTTTAGTTCTTTCCCGCATCTAAAAAAAAACTGACATAGAGGATTATAAAAATGGACTCATCTACTTTTTTTAATTTTATTTTTTTTTTATTTTTTGTATATGTGTGTGTTTAATTTTTTATTTACTTTTAAAACGAAATTTCAAGGACTCTCAATCATTTTCAGCAGAAATGATTTGAACTTACTTATTTAATTGTTGTCTAGTGGGTTGTGGTTTTTTTGGTCTATGTTTTTCTTTGTTGTTTTTTTTTTTAATAGGTTATTGTAACTAGCAAGCAAAATGATTTTATTTTTTTTTAACCAAAAGATAATTTCTATCTTTTATTCCGCCTCCACTTTGAGAAACTTAAACGATTTTACAACAGTAACTAAGCTTTTGTTATACAAGGCTATTATTTCTTGCTCGTCTGAAGATAATTTCTTGACGTGACCATGTGATTCAGATGAGTTTTGATGAAACGAGGTTGTTTCTAGAGCTACTTTCACACATGTAAATAGGTATCGAGAGAAGAGATAATTTCTCTTCTCTCTCTCTCTCTCTCTCTCTCTCTCTCTCTCTCTCTCTCTCTCTCTCTCTCTCTCTCTCTCTCTCTCTCTCTCTCACCCTGTTTTCCCTTAAAGCTCTATCAAAGTACTGGTTTTAATCAGGATGTTTTGCAATCTTGCCATTATATATTGAGGAAAGCTACACAACTTGAAAATATTTTTTTAGAGGAAAAGGCAGGGGGGTGTCTTTAAGAAGTTAAAAAAAAATTAATTGAATTTCTTATCATGCCTAGCGTGAACTATCAACCATCAATTTCAGGAGTGTTTAAGTGGACACCACCAGGGGAGAATTAGGCTTCCGACCTTGGACCGCGCGGTACCCTATCTCACTTCTACAATAAAACTGGATAACTGCGGGAAAGTACTTTACCTTGTTTGATAGTGACTTCCACGGAAAGAAGTACATAAAACATAACATATGACTGACACATCCCCGCTCTTTGAGTTATAATTTGCACACTTAATCTACAAAAAAAAAAAAACTTGTGATCTAAATTGGTGATAAAACTGCAATATTGTTTTAAAAGACTTCTAAAGTAAGTCCTCCACTGAATTTGGTGAATTTTGCTATCTCCACTCTTGAATAAACCAATCTTATGAATTATAAAACAAACAGGATATTTTCTTTTAACTATCTGGTTGTTGTTTGTTTTTTTTGGGTGTGTTTTTTTTTTTTTTTTTTTTTGGCTTTTCAACTTAGATTTAGCTGATTTTCCACAGGTTGTCTATGAAGCTTTGTCTATCTTTATTTCGACGGTAGCACTTAACATGTCCCAATCATTTAACCCCAGGGCATATTCGCCTTTCTTTTATGTCTCTTCTCATTTTCGCTCATGCATGTGGTCTTTTCTTTCATGTTTAATGCTCGATTGTCAAGTCTCATAAAGTCGCCCTGGAACCAACGGTGTTGAGAACAGGGAAAGATAACATCCATCATAATAGTCGTAAATCAGCAGAGCTGTACTCACACTTCACAAGTCATGTACTCACTCTAATTTGAACCTCACCACCAGTCCCATCGACAGTTTAATGGTCCTGTCTAGCATACTATTCTATGGTTGTTTCCCTTTTTTCTCATTTTTATGACCAATTCAATGCAAGATGGGTTCCGCCGTGTGAACTAAGGGCATTCTTTTATTCAAAACGGATGCCCATTGCCGGGGTGATAGCATTTATAAAGGCATATCTTTAATTTCCAAGACATGAACGCTAAGAGTAAAACAGGCAAATAACTGTGTTTCTCACGCTGGGATTTTGCAAAGACTGATGCTCTAAAAATTTCATACGAGAAAAACAAATATCTTGAGCTAGATGCACCTCTAGAAACCTTCCCATTTCCAGTACTCGAGTTAATCCAGTCAGAATTTCAGGACATCTTTTCTCCTAAAGGCAGTAAAATGAAATTTTAACAACTTTTCTAAGAAATTTTAAGACATAAAACGGCAATCTTGTATAAGTTAAAACAGTCTAGTGTAGAAATAAAAACATTATTCGCGTCTAAAACATCGTAAAATTTGAACTAAGCATGCAATTTACAGTTGTTGCAGTTTTAAAACTCTTGACACTACTCTCATGAAGCATATAGTTTATGACAATATAATGATTTGCTAGGGGAAAAAAAGCGAATCACACTCTTCTCTTATTTTTTTCCTTATAAAGCTTCCGGATTCCACTCGATGAGATTTTCGTATTATTCAAAGAAGCTTCAGAAAAACCCGCATTCAACGATCAAATAAAATATAATCAGTGCCAAATCTGCTACCCTTCCAAACTATATCCTCATCTTTCTGAAATTGAAACAAGCAAAAGTTTTTATTTCAAAGGTATTGAACATTTTTGAGCACCCTGCCACACGATGGCCAGAGCAAGTTGCCAGGCCCCATTTGATCAATGACTCTATCAGCTATCTCGTGTATAACTATGCGGACACATGAAACCGACGCGTAAAGTGTTCATTTCGAAAAATCTTGGCACTCAAATTTTTGAATGAAAAAAAAAAACAGTTTTAACTAAATTTCCAACATTATTACCAGTTGAATTTTACGCTGGACAAGGACCTCGTGGGCAAACGATTAGATAACTGTTAAATAAGCAAATATTTTCAAGCAGATGACAGCATGTTAACTAACCCGACTATGATAATTATGAAAAGCTTGCTTGTGAAACCTTAACCACGCAAGATTTATTTTTGTCCATTTTAATCTCATGCGGTTTTAAGTTACATATCCTCTTTAGATGTTCAGTTGTAACTGATATTGACATGTATTCTGTAACCAATCTAAGCATTGCTGTGTGTTAAGTTTTTAAAGTTATTTCTCCAAACGTCGTACAGATAATAATAACATAATGCCTAGATCTAGCACTGAATGCGACAAGTCGTGCTGACTAATTCAGACTCACTTACCAGAAATTTAGACATGTCACAACTGATAGAATACGATAAACTGAAATACTATCAGGGTCATGATGATTTATTGTATGTTTTATTTTTACAATCGTCTGTTCTTTTATGAGGATTTTTTAGTCATGCAGGAAATAGCATGTGAGGCGAAAATGTATTTCATAGTGATATCCGTTTTGCTTTGGTTTTTTTTTTTTTTCAGATTTTTATAGTTAGAGGCTTAGGAAACAATGATTTCTAAAATAGCAGGTGAACTTCAATGGAATATTTGCTACAAAAAATCCGTATTTGTGTGTCAATTGCAGTACTTAAACCTGCACGCTTTTAGGACTCAACCAATGTTGTTTTTCTTTTAAATACCGTGCCAGGTTTGTTCTTTACTTGTTCTAACCTATCACAATACCCTTAGTCTACTGAGGAATAAATTTTATACAAAAATGACCTGACATTAATCGCTGTTTCAATAACTTTACTCTCATCAGTTATATTTTGACTTGAGGAGGGGATACTAAAATTTACTTTAAAATATGATGTTATAGATATATTTATTCTATGCATTAACCTTTTCGAAGATGAAATGCACTAAAACTTGGCTTAAATAGTTTTTCGACGAGATTAAACCATGGCCTCACTGCTTGAATGGTTAACCTGTACTTATAAAGTTACCGTATGAACCAGTCAAACTTACAACATGTTTTCACCCCCGATGCATCCGATGGGTCTGTTGATCCGTTTCTGCCTGGACTGTTCCCAACAGCTGATGTCACCTGATCCTTCGCTGTGACCTTCGATCTCCGCTAGTTCCGGAATATGATGTACTCGCTGACACCACTGTTTGGATGACGTGATGTCTTTTGGCATTTGGGTCATGCACACCGACTCACCTTCATCGGCCATCCTTGTTTGCAGCTGTTGTTTGCCATCCAGACCTGGGCGTGTTACCAGGAAAAGGTATTTACATGATTGTTACAGCATTGGGCGCTGTGGGAAAATGTGCGTACCTATATCAAGCACACGGCAAATAGAGGTGAAGGAGTACTTCCCGCATAAAAAAAAAATGTTGCGTTTGGAGTCGATATTTCTATCCTTCGCAAGTGAATAAAGTGGGGAGTTATAAAGAGAATACGACATAAAGAAGAAGAGTGCAGACGTGATTTGAAAATAATCTCAGAATTTGACTACATTGCGTTAGGCCTCAGTCACCAGACTGGGAACTTGTAAATAGTAATATTAATAATTCCCCACTTGAATATGCTCAACTTTAACAGAAAAGACTCAGAGCCATTTGATTTTCCAAAACAAAACAAAAACAACTGTTCGACAAGCATATGTCGGATGCTGTATCGCAACAGCAATATTCTTTATCGATTCTATTCTTATAAATAAATCACCAGATAAAAATAACGGAGAATGAAATCCATCTGTTTATGATAACTAAGGCCGTACTTGTTTTAATTTTATAATAGACTGTCTCTTTAAAACTCAATGCTAACTTTCATGAACTATTGATCGCACCAAATGAGGCAGTCACGAGACGCGGATAGAAATACACGTAGTTAAAAACAATCTGCTGAAGTTTTTATTTGATTACTTTCACTTTTGATCTCAAGAAACTGACTTGATAAAATTATGTTATATGGTGCTTCATATCTAGCTTAAACAATATTTTCCAAGGAATATGATCTCACAATTTGCTTGAATAACACCTTTGACTTTATTGTTCATTCAAATATAATATTTCCAAAAATAAACACCTTCGGTTTTCTCTATTTCTGTTTTAAATTTTTCAAAAGGATTATTAATCTCCAGCTGCAACCTGATCGAACAAAAAAAAAAAGCCAGAATAACAAAAAAAATGCATTCTCATACCCAAATCTGTAACCTTTTAATAACAAGAATATTGACGTTAAACAGTCTTGAAACGTCAAATATAAAGTCTTTATTGATTTCCCAAAACTCACATCGAAATTCTTATTAACCTCGCCAGACACGTGTTGTCGGGCACGTCTTGACACTGCTCGGTTTGGAACTGCTGACACGTGAAGATATTAATTCATACTTTTTCTCTATAGTTCGCCAACTGGTGTAAAAAAAAATTGAATGAGCAGAGAGAGATCTAAAGTTTATGAGTAAACGCACTCGCTGAACTTGGATGTATGTCTGACAGAGGCAAACATCTGTGACAAACCTTGCCTCGCCTTCATTTCAGACGCACCCGCATCTGGTGCCGCGAGTGGATTAAAGAATTTTAATTTGATATTAAGAAATATAAATTTTTAATGAGCAACCATCCTATCTGACTTGGCTTATCACAACCTTGGACCTGTTGGAGTTTACTGTTAAGCAATCTCTACGCCTGCCTGTTTGTTTTTGTATTTATTCATGGACATAAACCAACTGCACACTAATTCAATGCTTTCTATAGCTTTGAAAACATGTTTTCCTTTCAAACAAAATAAAAAGATGTAAATATCGCAGCACCTACATGATTGTATTTCCATTTTAAACCATCCCTTTCGCCTCCACTTGGTTCTCTCAGAATACAAAGCAGTAATTTGGCCATAGTTTTTTAAAGACCTCTATGACACTCTGTTTAGGCTGACTGATTAAAGCGCAGTTATATTTACAGTTTAAACTATTAAAGTGCACGGCCTCCGTTTTTCCAGCTGGTTCGAGCAGTAATTATCATTACAAAATTACAGCAGGGGCATTCGGTGCGTCGCATTCTGTTTCACTAGTATAAAGGATAGTCATAAAGTCATGGCAACACAAACGATAATTGTGCAAACATTGCACTGTTTGAACTGATAAGCGACAATGTTGTAAGTCAATAATATTTATATCCGGTAAACACCAAAGCATTTCTCGCCCTCACCTCACCTCACCCAGGTGAAAAGGTTGTCATCTTGAAGCGGTTATGAACTGCACCGACAACATTGGTAAAGGTAGGTGCAGCTCTAGCGAGAAGCGAGGCGCTCTGATGTGGAGAGAAAGTATTGAACCAAAGGAGAAAGTGAAGGATTAGAGGTGATGGGAAGTCAGCGGCGAAATATAGATCTAGTAGCATAGTGAAAAACATGTCGAAGATGATGATGATGATGGGGATGGTGTTGATGATAGTGATTTTAATTGGTCTTAACTTAGAAGAAGATTCTGATTGGGATGAACAATGCGTTGACCAGAGTCATGATGGTAGTAGTGATGACATCAATGGTAATGAGTGAGACGTTTACGATGAAGAAAAGATGAAAGATGGGAAGGAGAATATGGAGGAGAAGGGAAGGGTGGGAGGTGCGGCTTTTAATTGTACAATAAAGAGAGTTTGTAATGGGAATGCTCCTGATTATAATAGAGACAATGGCCAAATTGTACAATAAAGAGAGTTTGTAATGGGAATGCTCCTGATTATAATAGAGACAATGGCCAAATTGATCACGACTATGCAGTGCTATAGAATTAATCAAAAACAAGATGCTATAATGGAATAATTAGAGCGTATCAAAACGGTTTTAATTTTTTTTTTTTGTAAATTTTTTTTAAATTACTCAGTATTTGCGGCATACTCGCTATGATTAAGTTGTGTGATAGAGTTTATTTAAAAAAGATGAATGACCAATGTTTACACATTCAATCAAAACGGAAACTTTCAAGAATGTCTCCAATACAAAGAATACTAACATTAGCAAACTGTCCATCTTTGTCATAACGCGTAAACACAACTTGATCCTCGTATCTGACAGGTCTGGAGGAAGCACTGGTCCCTCGATAGGTTACACTTAAAAGTTATTAATAGATAATTTTCTAAATTTTAATACAAAAATGATCTGTCTTTCTTATCATCTTATTTACCTATCTATTTATGTATCTATGATATATCTTCCTAATTGCATGTCTCTCTGTCATCCTACACATGAAATCAATGTTAAAAATATTATCTTTCTTTCTATCTATCTTTCTAACTATCTATTTATCTATCTATCTATCTAGTATCTATCTATCTGTATAATTTATCTTTCTATCTTTCTACTTGTCTATCTTTTTATCTTTAATTTTCAGTTCACTCATAAATCAATTTTTCTTTCTTGGTTACCTAACCAACAAATGCATTTCACATGATGGACTTCAGTGTTTGTCAGTTGTGAAATTTTAGAATATATTATTTTATATCATACTGACCATCGATTATCCAACAACAGGTTATTTTTAAACGGATATTACTGTTATATAAGCAGAGTTATTACTAATACTTAAACAAAAAAACTTGTTTGTGAATTCATAGGCTTTATCGAAGAGATCATAATTATTTTCCATAAAGATATATTTGACTAGTTTTCACTGATTTTTTTCAAATATGGCGAGCAAAAAGATTGTCTTTATCGTGTTTTAACGATTACTACAAGGCGTGAGTCACTATCTAATTCAATGCTCCTGAAAGGCGGAGAAAATTCTCAGAGTCATAAAACGGGAGAAATTTTTAGGAGTACAATCAAAGACTCTATTTTACAGTTTACTAACCAAGTTTTTTTACCCCTCCTATTGATTCTGTTGATCTCTTTCTCTTCATATTGTTCAGTACCTACGAACTGTTGCATTGATAAGAAGTTAAAAAATAATGTTGTAATAATATTTTATTTTTCTTTTTGTTTTATTATAACAGAATTTAGTGCTCCCTCAACGTGCACTGTCGTCTAGTCTTGGTTTCACCTTCGAATAATGTTGGAGATTTTTTTAACAGAAAAAGAAATAATAGTTTAAAGGTTTAAGCTTGCTTGTTCTTTTTTACTGGCGAAATAGTTTTTAATATCCTTCTAATGAATAAAGTAAAATCTTCTTTGTCACATTACTATTTAGTGTAACTTTCCGAAGTCAAAAGATAGAAAAATGTTCAGCTCACATTCCTCGAAATCCGTTTCCACATTGCTAAGAGAAAATGGAATTAATACCGTGCGCTGAACAATGTTCCATGAACTATTTCATCAGGATGGTTTTTCGCTTACGCTTTCCATTAACAGTTTGAAGATGTCTTTAGTTACACTTTGTTCGCATTTAAATAGGGAGATAAGTAAAACTGTTTGACAGCTCGCCTTAAAAACACATAAAAGAACTATACATACTTTTTATGTCTTAATTTCTCATTCCTACCGTAACGAGATAAAAGGGCTTGAGTAAGACCCGAGACAAATAAAAAAGCTGTTAGAAAAACGTTTCCTCGTCAGATGTGAGTCAGATTTCGGGTTTGTTACATTGAGTCTGATGAATTGTTTTATATAGTTAAGCAAAAGAGTACTTGTAATAAATCATTATCACATACAAGTTGTTATTGAACAGAAAAAGTATTCAATAAATATACTACTTTTAGCACTTTTGGATAATTGATCCATAACACTTTTAGCAACAAATTGTTTATAAGATGAGGTAGATTATTGTAATAGAAAGAGATTTTCTTCATCTTCTTTGCTTTATATTTGAGCCAAATCTGGTATAAAATAATGTGCATGCTCTCTGTCGTCAGTAAATAATATGCATATGTTTCCATGCTTGTTTATTAATGTTCATTATTACATACAAGGTATGTGTTCAAATTTTATTCTACCGAAGAGTTAAAGCTTAATATCCCTAATCCCAGAAATAGATTTTTGTTCGTCAAAAGTGATATTATGATTCAGTGGTTTCTAACAAACAAAATTTGCAAGATTCTTAGCACCAGTCCTAATCCATTAAGTTCCTGAAAAAAAAATCCCGAATAGACTTGGATTATCAGAAAATTCCTTTTTTTTTTAAAAATTGCAAATATCTTAAATTATACTATGAAACATTCGCACTAATCTTTTTCTTTTCCATTCTATCCTTGAGGAAAACATTAAAAGCCGCAACTCAATAATTATATTAATGCAAGTACAGTGCCTACACCTTATTCAATGGCTACCTGTGTTTTATTTCTTTTAGAAGCCTGCCTTTGATTAAAACGTACTATTCTCAATTCGACTAAAGGCTTAACGATTTTGTTCTCCGCATCATAATAAATTATGACTTTTCACCTTTTTGCCCTAGCAGCATCTGGTCCCCTCTTCTCGACGGCCCTCCCACGCGCTAAAGAGTAAACAGTCCGGCCCGACAACAGAAGGAATTCACAGGCCAAAGTAAGGCCAGCAGTTGGGGGTAAGACTGGGGCAGAGCTGCAAGTGGTGCGGCTGGTAGCCATCTGGTGCCAGCGCTTTATCTCCACAGTTGTCACACTTTCTTAATTAGCCTGCTTTTACTGGGTTCATCTACCGGCTCTAATGCCATAAGGTTCAGACACCAGCGTCTGAACGTCGGGAAGAGTTTTATGACTATCCTGATTGAAATCTCGAAAGTCCGGAAGTTTGACTACGAGATTATTTTCCGCCTTTGAAAATAATTAGTAAAATAAATATGGTGGCCTTTATAACAAATTCGAAAATATGAATATTTATGTTTTGGAATTTAGTTCTGAGATGTGAATAATTTTTCTTCAAGACTTTTTTGCTGGATAACCATAGCCATTCTAGGCACTAAGCGTTTTTTTTTTTCTGATGCGTACACTATCATCTAAGTTCGTATATATTGTCTTCGATTACTAATTGTTCCTCACACGCTCATGAATCTATTAATGAACAAATGATTCGAATGAAATTTGTCTTTTATGCATAACTTTCTGTGCAGGATGGAATTTATTCTTAGTCTTGTAATCTTTCAGCTTTGTTCACGTTTAAACAGTCAAAGGTTTGCATGAATGATGAAGTTCGCATTTTGTCATAGCCTGATTTAGCTTTTTTTACCTTGAGATTACCTCAGTAATAACAAATGAAAAGAAAATCTATTTCTCATCAAGGATTATCCCTCTTTGACGGGCGTGGTATAACTGGGTGTGTCTGTTGCTGGTTTTTATTTGTGTATCATACTGAAGCCATAAATGGGTGTGTCTTCGGCCAACTCCCGAAATTAACCCAAATTTATACTAATTTAAGTCATGCTTGATACTTAATTAGAAACACAAAAGCTTCGTTGCAATTAATCATTCTAATCTTTTTTTCCATTTCATTGTTATATATAAAAATACACAATGTTGGCCAGCGTTTCTTCGTCACTATCTTTTCAACCAAAGTTCCAATATAGTTTTTGAAACACCGTTGATATCAGTTGAAAAGAAAAAAAAGAATCAGAGGAGGCTGCATCAAAAGAAAAAGGCCCTCTTCCTGAGATATCCACGATGAATGTAATCTAGCAGTAAGGCCTAGCGCTTCCGCATCCGCATTTCACAATAAATTTCAACGAAAGACTTTAAAATCTGATTCTTTTTTAACAAAAAAGCATTATGCTAAATAGTCTGAGAATTTTAAGTCAGTATCAACATCGATAAGTTTAACTTTTTAAGCTTATTACTAACTTGCAACAAGATTAAGAATCTAGATCTAATTTTGAGTACTATATGTGTTTCTTGACCATTATCAACGCTAAGCGTCCAGATACAGCCAGGTGTGCAGAGATTGCGACTGAAATATTAAAGTAAGAGGTCGATTTAGTTAATAGATATATTGAAAATATGAGAATTATTTGCACATTAAAAGTTAGGTCACCGTTTAGTTGCAGTTTAAGGGACATAACGATTGGCGTGGGATTGTTACACGGACACTCAGGTTCACAGTAAAATTTTATTTGATATTGTGACGTCGTTTATTCACTTCTTCACAAAATGGCGCTTCTAAAAATACACTGAGTTACAATTTTTACTTTACCCAAAAGCCAGTTTTTTAGTGTGGATATGGCACGCGAAGATAATTTAAATGGACAATTAATCTTTTTTTTTTCTTTGGTACCGGTAATTTATTTCCACGGGGCATGTTCATTTTAACTTACAATTATAAGCTTTTGATCAAAGAAAATCACCTTAAATTATCCAAAACTTCAGAACATTCTTATTTTGGTGAAAAGTTCTATCGTCAGACGCAGGCTCTTACAGTTTAGAAATATTTTTTTCCGTTTACTTGAAATCTCTTCAACATTGCCTATGGTGATCACTATAAACAAAGTAGTTAGCTCTGAATGATCATCTTCCGACAAAAATAAAACTTAATGCATTCAAAACATGTAAAAATGCTTGCCTCTATGAGATTCGAGCCATCGTCTTATAGATCTGTGTGTCGCCACACAGCGCTTTGCCACTCAAAGAGAGCATGGCTAAATCAATACGCCGCCACGCTCTTTGAAAAAAAAAAGAATTGCTTCTTCTTCCTTATAAATTCAATAAATTGATCTTTGTATGCAGCTTAGTTCCTTTGGATTCTAGAGAATTGGTTTTATTTTGGAGAATAAAGGCTATTTGATTGTCAAAACTTTTTACTTCTTACACAATTCGAGTCTCACACTCTTTGATTTCAAGGGGTTCATAATTAATTGCTTCTTTTTCTAAAATGTTAAAATCATAAGTTCAGGATTAATAGTTTACTCTGAACTCATTAAAGACTGCAAAAAAGTGGTTTGTAGCAGTAAAAAGTAACCACAAGTTGTGGTCAGCATAAATAATCGAAAAAATAACATTCTGACAATCTCATGGTACTGCTACTAGAAAATATTCTACAATTTTTTCCAGTACTGACTTGCGTCACATTTTATGTTCAAAAGTGAGAAATCACTTTGCAAACGTACAAAAGCTATAAAAAGAATTCGCTCAAGGACAAGTGCTAACTATATTTGCTTAATTAAATTGAAATATCACAAAAACACACAAGGTAAAGAAGAGATGGAAAGAATGCTTGAGAAGTGAAAAAACCCGGAAGGCTGGACGCCTGAGCAAGAGATTCTAATTCCAGCGCAATAGCAAGGAAATACAACACTGTTGTTTTCAAGGAAAAAGGAAGAGGGACTGAAATTTAATGAGGGTTCACACTGATTAATTTGTACACAAACATAGTGGAGATACCTCTCGTTAAGAACGTTGTTGCTTCCTTCTTCCGGTACTGGGTTATGTCACGTGAGAAGGCAGCAGAAGTTCCATGAGTTCCAAAAATGTGGATGCAATTAAAGAATTATCTTCCCTTTGTTTTGACATAACATTCGCTTGAACTCTGGATTCATAGGAGCGTCCCACTTTTTGTTCCTGTTTTCCGCGATAACTCCAGAGGTCTTTTCAAGGTTGTTGAAGGATATGTTGAAGCAAGTCTATTAAAAACATCTCTGTTTTCAATCAATGTCTTCAAAACACTCCCTTTCGCTGAAAAAAGGCTTTACTTTCTTGCAAAGATTTTAGTTGGCCAGTATTTAGCTCAAGGTAAAATATCATGCAGTTTCCTGTTGACCTTGCAATTTTAGTTTCAGGTTATTGCCCTTTAATTATATTCTTTTTATTTCATCCGTCCGCTCCTTGCTCTGGTAATCAATCTTTTATTAAGGTGCATTAACTCTATTATATAAATTTAATTCTTCATCTTCCTGTAATTACAAAAATGTCTTTGGTATTTCCGACTTAAGCTTATTTATATCAAAACTAGGGAAGGTTAACTCTTTTATATGTTTTTGAAGAGAATGGAAATTTGTTCTAAAGAAGAAAAAAAATTATAAATAGATGGACTTGGTAAAACTGACAGCTTAGGATTTATTTGGCATTATACACCGAGAGAAAAATAACAAGATTATTTTCACGTGATGGGAAAAACCCGCAACTTTTTTCCTTGTGTGAGAAATAAAGCTCAAAGCCTGTTAGCTCCTTTTACTGAAAGATGTGGTCTACATTTTACTTTATCTTTTTTTAAACAAAGTTGTTTCATATCTTTTCCTTGCTACACAGATGACATAAGGCCATTCTCTAACACTGATAAAGTTCCACGTTCTCTTGGACAAAAAAAAATAAATTAATTGCCATTATGAAGCAAGAGAAGAATGATATCAACATTATACACATGATAAGAAAGGCTGTAATTTTTTTTTCTGCAAATAGAATAAAGCTGATAAATGTCCACGTCGTTCTTTTCCATAATAAACTAAAAATTGCGTTTTACATAGTTTAGATTTTATAAAAAACGTGAAAGGTCTGAAAAATGTCTGTAGATGGCTCACTTTGGCCATAGTTATTGAAAAAACTTGATCGCATCAGAACTGTTTTAATTGATGCATTTTTGGTTTCTCTCTGTCAGAACTATTTTTATGCACTGGTAAAATATTTTATATATTTCTCATATCTTATCTTATCTTATCCTATAACCACTAATCTAGAAAGTGACATGTAATATATATATATATATATATATATATATATATATATATATATATATGTATATTTATTTATAACTTCATCAGAATGAAAGTGAAAATAGAGAAAAAAGAAAGTGAACCACTTTGAAATACGATGGACTTTATATATAGTCTTTTTCCGCTATTTTCACATTCATTCTGATGAACTTCTTTTTTTTTACTTTTTCATCTCAAATTTAAGATCAAATATGATAACTATTAAATTTAATCTGCGTTTGAAATCTTGATATAAGTAATATAAAAAAATTAAGGTAACCATTCACTGTGCATGTTAGATAAACTGTAGTTTACAAACACACTATAATTATGCTTCAACGGCTTTAAGTCTTGTGAGATCAGTATTTGTAACGGAAGATATTTTGAGTAGGTTGTTGATTCTTGAACATTCATCACAAAATTTTAGTCTCGTTATTCAGCAATGCAACTGAAAATAATATTGCTTCATCAGGATATCAACGTCGACTTTTGGGTTCGACAACACATTTCATATCTCCCAGCATAAGTACAGCTTGAGTTTTCCCGTAACAAAAAGGCAGACATGCAAATTCCTGAAGCGCTACAGAACAGACAGTTCTGTGTTAGTTTGTTGCGGTTTTTTTTTTCTAATTTATGAAAACGCTGTTAGTATTGCATATTAAGCAGTTAATTATCTTATCTTTAGTCTATGTTTCATGGTGATATCCATTTTTATGAATATAATTACTCCGGCCTATCTTATTTTCCAGAAAGGATCCTCATATGTTTTATTACATCAAAGACAATTCATTTGATAGAGACAATTAAGCTCTCCAAGCTTAGTATGAATATGAGAAAGCTTAAATTCCAAGTAGTCTCTCTAAAGTGTTTTCAGATATGTGATTATTTTTCTTAAACTCGCACACATCTGCTTTCACATAAAGCGTCATCAGAACCCATACGTGCGTGAACTTTTAGATATAATTTTTTGGAGTCGAGAATGTGGCGTATTTCCAGGAGTTCCTTATGTCGGTCAACTTCCCGAAATAAAAAAATATAGTGTTTTGGGGTTGCAGTAGAAATCTGCTGGTAAAACGTACAGTCAGGCGTGTTTTTACCATTTGTTTATTTATTTATATTAAGAGCGAGCACACAGTGCGTTATCTTCGTAGGATTTGAGAATCCTCTAAGTGTAACAGAAAAATAAATTACGGCATTAGAACCGAGTTTTCAAAATTACTTAATACGCTCTCTGAGACTATGCTGTGCTTTAGTTCGTTTTTTTTGTGGTTTTTTTTTTTTTCTTTTGTAGGAATACTCTCTCTCTCTCTCTCTCTCTCTCTCTCTCTCTCTCTCTCTCTCTCTCTCTCTCTCTCTCTCTCTCTCTCTCTCTCTCTCTCTCTCTCTCTCTCTCTCTCTCTCTCTCTCTCTCTCTCTCTCTCTCTCTCTCTCTCTCTCTCTCTCTCTCTCTCTCTCTCTCTCTCTCTCTCTCTTTTTATTTATCCATGTATCTAGCTCTTTCCCTTTCTTTCTTTCTAGCTTTTTGTCTCATTCTACCAGTCTGTACTATCTAAATCTTTCGAGTTCTCTCCCTCCATCTTTCTACATATCAATCTATCTTTCTATCTTCTTCTCTCTCAGCCCCTTAATCATTCACTCCCTAATTAAGTCTATGTTATTCTCTCTTTGTGTCTTCATTCCTCTATATTTTTCTCTCTCTTCTTATTCTGTTTTTCCTGCACGAATATCTCTCTTGCTCTCCCTTTAATAAATAGGATTTCTAGAAAGATAAATTGTGTTTCATTCTCATCACGAGAAAGTTTTTGGTTAGTCGAAAACTAACAATCCCAGAAAGGCAAGTTTTTTTTTTTTTTAAATGATTGCTGTGTGTACATGTAAACCATAAAAATATAATACATTTTCTGTTCATACTCACATTCAATAATACTTTAAAAAAAAGACAAGAAAGGTTTTACCTCATTTTCAAAGATTTTCTTTTGTATATAGAGGAAAGATAAAATGATTTTAAATATTGAAGAGTTGGAAATTATCATTAAAGTACTGAGGCTTCCATACATTAAACTCTAGCGTGACAATGCTTTCCCTTAAACTAGATATATTTGTATCATACCACATTGTAAACTGCAAAAGAAGCTTATGTAAGCTGCGTGAGTGTGTGTGTTTTTCTTAACCCAAAGAAAATATAACAAGATCTGTTTAGAAAGGGTGGAGTACTGAAATAATAAGTTTCGGGTACTGTAGCTATCTTTGATACAGGTTCTCATCACGACTATGAACTGAACTGATCCAGGAGTTTAGAAAACCGTTGTGTTGTATGAAGAATGAGATCGAGACATTTTGTAAAAGATGTGAAGAAAAATGGTATGGGAGTGACGTGTGGAGTGTATGCAGGCATCTTATAATCTATAAAATGACACATAAAGTTATGAAAAACTCAATTCAAAACATTACAGCCAATTGCAAGGGACCCAATCCTTTATAAAAAAAAAATATTGTGTTTCACAAAAAGTAAACGTTTGATGATCGAAATAAGAACGCTTAGAACAGGTAAGATTCAAAGAAACAGCTGAAGAAGCTAAGCATCGGAGATTAGTCTGGTTTGATTGGATTTCGCTATGGGAGCAAACAGAGATCATTCTGTTCATTTCATCATGTATTAAGTCGGACATTCTAACCTTTCATCAAAAATATTATTTAGTGTGTGAGCTCACAAACCCGTACACACGAAATTGCTTTGTTGAATTTTTAGAGGGGAAAAAGATGCAACACAAATTAAAAATATATATGACGATTAAAAAAAAAATCTTAAAGTACTCCCTTAACATCAATAATCAATTATGTGAAAGCTACAATCTCCCAATCATGTGCCTTCGACACCAAGTATTTATTTAACATCGATAAATGAACGGCTGCTTTTTATATAAAATTGAAAAATAAATATAGAAAATATAACATGAAACTTAAAACACATGTACGAATAAAAAACATAAAAGTGTAAACTATATGATGCATCAGATAATCCGCATTTACTTATTACCAGCTAATAGCCTGCCAACTTCCATTGCATCATAAATTATGGATGTTGACATCTTTATAATAACGTTAAATCTCTTGATAGTACACTGTAAATCATGTATATTAAAATTTGAAAAAGCATCCAACCTGTTAAAATATAATGGATATGAGCCAATAGCCTTCTATATATAGAATTTATTCAAAGATTTTTTTAAAGAATTAAATTTATCTGATTTTGACAAAATGTTTGCTTTAATTTTGACCTACAGTTCTTTCTATCTACCTGTCATCATCTCTAGATTTCTTCTTTTTTCTTCCCTCTATTGTTTACCTATACCTTCCCAATATTATTTCCATTAAATGAGCTTAAAACTTTGTAAACTTTATTCCTTTATAATTAATTAAGAGAGTCCTTATGTACTGAGAGTTGGATAAGCAGTCACCGGCTTAATTATCGAACTCATTAACGTATAAAAATGCAGCCACTTTTTAAAACATGTACTTAAATCACTTGGTCCTTTCAACACTCTTTTTCAGGTTATTTCATTATTTTATATAAATCCAAACTATTTGAAGAAAAGAAAAAAACTTTGGCCAGTGAAATATAAACACTGCTGTTAAGGTTATTTTGAGATTTTAAGGTAGACATAATTAATCCTGTTTCCAACTTTGACGCCTGATTTTACGTACAAAAAGGTTTATCATCAGCAGTGCTATTTGGTTAATCGAAACACAGTGAAGGATGAAAGACATCATGAGAGACAGTAAGTTTGTTCTAAACTTTATATTTGTTTTAAAGAAACTGTCTGAGATAAGTTTTTTTCCCTGTCTTTTCAGCTAGACCACAAATTTCTTCTCGTAGATTTGGTGTTTACAATATTTTTTATGACTACACTGGGCCGACAGTAAAGGAATGGTATGCCTACGAGTCAAGGTAAGAGAAGAACAGAGACACATTGTTTTGGCTGGAATAAATTCAGATATATATCTTTATTTTGAGCGACATTTCAAGAACTTATCTCAGGCCCCCTAGATAAAATGTGACCAAATCTTCTAATATAGCCGAGCTCAGATTAGGTTTTCCTGCTAAAGAGGAGCGGTAGGATTGCAGAAGAAAGTTGCGCTTTGTTCTCGAGTCCAGACCGATATCTAGATTAGAGGCAGGCTGGAGCTCTCAGTGAGCTTGCCAAGAACGTGGGGAGTGAGTGGCCAGATATATTAATGAAGTGTAGTGTCTATGGGTCCCTCTGTTACCCCCTCAGCCTCACAGGTATCGACGGTGCTGTCTTGATCATAACACAGTTTTCATGACTTCTTGGCTCTACAGGTTGAAAAAGAAAATTTAAAAGATTAAAAATTGTTTTTAAAACTTGAAAGCTGTGTGATTAAAAAAAAATGGTCCTTAAACTAGTTTACTGATTTGTAAAGACCTAGAAATACATGTCCTCGATAAGTCCAATTTTTTTTCAACTCAATTCAGTGATTTTTTTAATCCGTAAAAGAGAGTAACTAAATAAAATTCACCAGTCTTGGAATGATGGCTTGTAAATTTTAGCTCATTGATTATCAAAAATCAATCTACAGAGGTGGAAAATCAGCAGCGCTTCTGATCTCAGACACAAAGTTATGAACGAGAATGAAACAATCACACAGCACTGTTAAATGAAAGCGAAATATTTGATGATGGTTTTGTGCTTGTGTTATGACTGATCCTGTTCTTTTATGGCGCTTTTTCCCTCGATATTGTATTGAGTCCAGTTTTTTAAGCAATGGTGATTGAATATTAGAAGAAAAGATATGGACAGAAAGACAAGAAAAGAGACGAGAGATAAAGAGCGAGAAGGACACACAGAGAAAGGGAGAAAGAGAGAGAGAGAGAGAGAGAGAGAGAGAGAGAGAGAGAGAGAGAGAGAGAGAGAGAGAGAGAGAGAGAGAGAGAGAGAGAGAGAGAGAGAGAGAGAGAGAGAGAGAGAGAGAGAGAGAGAGAGAGAGAGAGAGAGAGAGAGAGAGAGAGAGAGCAGGAATCCGGTGACCCATATTTTGATCGGCTGAAGGCGCCCGAATCTAATCACAAAACAGTACATCAACCGTATTTCTATTCTGCTATTTTTCTCTTCCGCGAAATTCATTAGCGTTGTTTACAGAGCAGGGGGTCATGTCTCCAAAGGTCACATCTCGTTAACTACCATAGTGGTTTCCTGTGAAGATTATCCTATCAGTAAATATCTGGAAGTGGAGCTGAACAAATCAGGTTAATGTAGGTCATACTTTCTTTTTATCGGCGCTGGTGGTTTCTTACCTCCCTGTCTGGGAACTGTGCTATCGGTACCATACAACGTGCAGTTTAGAATGTTGTTCGAGTCCCTAGCAACGGTACCAAGAGGGTACCAAAACGGAACAACAGGTGTTTCAAGCTGAGCCTAAGACCTATCTCGTTGAACTTTGGAGGGGATAGATTCACATTTTGGTGGTTTGGTATTTGAATTGTAAGAGTGTTTGAAAGGCAATTGAGGAACTGAAATGGGTTTTTCCTCTCAGTGTCGGAGTGATGTAGAATTTAATATTCAGAAGGAATAAATTAAGAACATTTTGAGAAAAGACATTTTTTTTTTTTTGCTTATTCATAGCCATGAGGAGAAGTAAACTAATGAAGATAGATAATTGTCAATTTAAACATTATCCTATGTAACAAACATAACTGCTAGGGGAAAAAATGAATGAAAGCGCACGAATGAGTGAAAATAATGCGCGAGAATGAAAAAAAATACTCACAAAGAAAAAAAAATACCGGTTGTGTTTCCGTGCAATACAACAAAAGCAATTCTTTCGTTTCCGGATAATGAACCTAGAGCTAGACCTTGACGTTTTTACAGCTCCAGATATTGTGTAACTTGAAGCCGCGTCCTAGTCTTTGATTTGCACTAAATTCTATCTCACCAATTATCTTCCATGGCAGCCTATGGCATACTTTCACATACATTCACATTTGGTGATAAAAGCCATTCCTAGATCTGTGCCTTGGAGATAAAAACAAAGGCCGCACCTTGATAACCCTATTTTCCGCATGATTTGGTTGACGATCTAGATGAAGATCTATTGCATCAACTGTTTTTCCAATGAAATTAGCTTCTCTTGGTCCTGGTACACCTCTGACATTCTGCGCTCTTTGTTGTTAAGACACTGTTTTTATCTTCGACAATGAACAAATATCCCAGCTCTTTGATCAGCCCAATCCATTTTCACCCTTTCAAGGGCACTCTTTCTGAAGTTTGAACTTTGATATCTCTTTAAAATTTGGGATCACAAAATGTATGCTACAACATAACCATGCCAATTACTCAAAACAAAGGTACTTCGGTTTCTCCAACAGCATTATCTTCGAAATGAATCAGGTAATGCGCCAAGATTTTCTTACACTAAGATCTCTCCAGGATGATCATGAAGTACATGCATAAAAATTATTTAACAATAATGATTCATGATATGCATTCGTTTTAAAGATGCCTTTCTGTCTCTTATTCTTTCTCTCTCTCTCTCTCTCTCTCTCTCTCTCTCTCTCTCTCTCTCTCTCTCTCTCTCTCTCTCTCTCTCTCTCTCTATCTCTCTATCTATCTATCTATCTATCTATCTATCTCTCTTTCTTCTTTTTCCCTCTCTCTCCGCAATCCATCTAAGTTTCATTTTCTTTCTCTATCTCTATCTTTCTCCTCCTCTTTCTCTCTCTCTCTCTCTCTCTCTCTCTCTCTCTCTCTCTCTCTCTCTCTCTCTCTCTCTCTCTCTTCTCTTCTATGTCTCAACCAACCCAAGTCTCACAGCTCTCCAATTTTGTCTTCAACACAACAAGAGCCAATATTAGTATAGTATTCAGGATCATCAGAAGCAATTTAGATAAACAAACACATTAGAAATTATTTAGTGGAAAAAAGGGGGGGGGGGTGTTCACATTATAATGAGACTGCAACAGTTTTACTTATATCAGCAGCATACATAATATAATCCAGATTTGAAGTTCATTGATTTTAGATAAGAAACCATATGAAGGCAAATGTCGTACAGAGATATAAAAATACGGTTTTACCATCATGAAAAAGATGACAGCAAATGAAACATAGAAAACCTTGTTACCTATTTTTCATGAAAAGATAAAAGACAGAAACCAGTATTTCTAACATTAAAAAATGTTGATTTGTTGTGCGTTATTACGTTTTTTCTTCAAGGGGTTTAGCCCAATAAACGTCGCACTTCTGATCTTCGACTTTACTTCAAGATCTCTTTAATCTTTCATGATCCTGATCTGTTTTTATTTCATACCTTAGAAGTTGATTTGCTGGCAGGATGATTTCAACATTTGTTAAATGAAAGTGATATAAATCTGTATTTTAGCAGTCATTAACTGCCTCAGGACATTACTTTAAACAAGCCAAAAGCTATAACAGCTGAATGAAGATTTTTTTTTATCACAAAGTAAATTTAGGAACCTACTTTTTTGAGACAAGATTTCATGCTGTTCTGTTGTATTTTCAAAACTTTTATATAAAATAATTTCATGCATTTAAAAAAAAATAAAATTGAGAATTTCCCCCTGGCCCAAAATATGATAATAAAGAGTGTGTAACTCGGCGGGATTTATTTAATGATGTGCAAGCTGCATACTTTTGTTTCGTTTACTCGTGGGATTGAGGATGTGTGGGAAAGAAATTATAGCACTTTTGTCCTTTATTTCTAAAATTTCAACCCTTCTCAAATTTCAACCTCTCTAAGATTGTCTCTTGAAATTGTGGATCCATTGCTCACTTTTACCTCTGATAAATAAGATAAAGGAAGAAGAGAAAGCTGTTGTTTTATAAACAAGGCATGAATCGGAGAATTGCGTATGTCATGAAGCCAGAACTTTCTTCTTTCAACCGTTTCTACTAACTGATCAATTCCCGAGAGAGAGAGAGAGAGCGAGAGAGATGGGGAGAGAGAGATAGAGGGAGGGAGGGAGAGAGAGAGAGAGAGATGGGGGAAGAGAGAGAGAGATGGGGGGAGAGAGAGGGGGAGAGAGAGAGAGAGAGAGAGAGAGAGAGAGAGGGAGGGAGGGAGGGATTGAGAGTTAAATCATCAGGTTCGTTACCCATTCCACCGGAGCTGCTCGGTTCCTCGTAAGGTGTAGTGGAGCATGCATTGTGAGGAGGCGTGATTTGAGCGTGAGCTCCGCTGGTGTTACACTGACATGTTCACCGCACCGTGAAAGAGCTGCCAAAAGAAAGCTGGAACAGAGGGGCAATCAAAATTAAAGAAAGGCCACCATGTGTTTTTGTGCAATATGTAATAACTTCAGTTTGTGTTTGTGTATGTGTGTGTAGGTTTGTGTGATTTCCTCTCATTAGACGTGAGGTGCGAGCTCGTGGGGAATAATGTGTGAGTCTAAAAGTACAGGGCGGGGCAGCGGTGTAGAGGAATTATTCAATCTTAATTTAGCCTTTGAGAAGTAATTAAAAAATTACATTTCATATGCATAAACAGGCTTTGTTTTTTTATGTGAATTCTCACACACACACACAATAAAATAAATTTTATATATAATTATGTGTGTGTATATATATATATATATATATATATATATATATAATAAATAGCAACTGTTTACGATGTTAAATAATGTGCGTAGCACCGAACATTTTTTCCCCCGTTCACGCAGTAGCACCCTTGACCTTGAATGCAATAATGCTGTAATATTGTCTCCAGGCCAGACCTTCCTCAGAGGGCATCATCAACAACAACGACGACCGTCTCCAGAGCGGTTAGCCGCCATCTCCGTGGGAATTTCTCACCCGTGGGAAAAATCGAGTAAAAACTTCACAACAATTTTCTTGGCTCACTCTGTCTCAAGTTCACGGCGATCTTGGCTCCTCGCTGGCTATAGCGCCGGCTAAGTGCGGGGCAGTTGCTTCTCCAAGATACATAAACTCTAAGAGAGATAATCCAAAACAAGAGATGGAAAAGAATTGGGAGTATAAAGATTTAGAGGTAAAAAGAAAATGGGGAGTAATGATGAAGGAGCAGGGCAAGCCAGGAAGATAAACTTGAGATGACATAGAGAAACGGGTAGATTACTCTATGAAACCATGTGAAAACGATTGTCTGCCCCTGGAATTAGGATAAGTAGCTGGCAGCGTGAAACAAGAGTCAGAGACCAGCGCAAGGAGATGAAGAGATAAGGTAGAGAGAAAGGAGTGGCACCATGAAACCGAATAATGCGGGCACCAGCAGGAAAACAGAGGCGCAGAGTGAGCTACAAATCTTATACGCTTGTTTCTGCAGGGAAATGGATGAACAAAGTACCTACAGTATTACTGTAGTAGTAATAGTAGAGGTATGAAAGAAACAATCCGGAAATTAACTGGGAAAGAGAGAGAGAGAGAGAGAGAGAGAGAGAGAGAGAGAGAGAGAGAGAGAGAGAGAGAGAGAGAGAGAGAGAGAGAGAGAGAGTTAAAAGACCACAGAATGGAAACGTTCGCTTTCCACCAAAGAACATAACTTGACAGGTGAATGATATACGCTGTCCTTGAAGATTAACTATCTCGATTAAATAAAAAAAATTTAAGCAAGAGAATATGAAACGTACAAGCAGAACAAAATGAATTATTTGAATAGCTCTAGTTTTTATTCTAGAAATGGAAGATTATGATTATGACATTATGGCCTAGTGATGCAAATTTTTACTTATTTTTTTTTTTAATTGTCCTCTAGACAATCCTTAAAAATATATGCGCTTATAATCCCTATCAACTTTTTAACGACATTTGCTGTTTTTCTGAGATTGACAAAAAAAAAAAAACATGGTGTACGAATTACCCCTACATAAAAAAATATTTACTGCGAAATTATACAACACATTATTTTTTGGCGATAAACCTTTCCAAGTTTTACAAAAACTATTTGTAGTTGTAGGCCGAGCCTTTCTGTTTGTGTAACTATAAGATGGAGATCTGGTGCTGCAGCAATGCTTCAAAAATAATTAGTTCTGGCCGTGGCTATGCGCATGTTATCTGTGTTTTATCGCCGGTCAGGTTGAGGCAAGTGCAGGAACCAAAGAGATAGATATCTATCTCGATGTAGGTCTCACGGGGAGCTACAGAATGAAGTCACTAGATCTAGGAAAGTCGGCCGTACCGCTGGCTACCAACAGTTGTTGTTCGCAGTCAACAAAAACTGAGACTTCTGAAGTACAGACCAGTCTCCTGACATAGATATACGGCCGGGTCAAGACAGTATCAACACAGAGATTGGACGAGGAAGTTGGTAATTTATTGACACCTTTCACAGCGTGAATGAAGACAACGGCTAGCCTATAATGGTCAAACAACACTTTCCTCAGCACCTAAATCTAAGGCTGAAGGCTATTAATTTTCATTGATTCAGTACGTGTTGTAGTTGTCGAATTGGAAGGTACATTTTTTTAATGAACTAGATACTTAAAACACTCTCAGCGGAAAAGGAAAACTAAGTGTTCAATTAAACATGTTGACATAAAACATTGTTTTCTAAAATGCGATACATTGACTGAAAGTTCCCTCTCTACTCATTTTGCAGTTGTCCAATGCCTAAAACTGTCTTTAATTTGTATTTTATAATTCTATTAAACTTTTGATATCCCTAAAAAATCTGGTTGTAGCAATCGGGATACCAATGCAATCTGTACAGAAGCAATGGTCTTGTGTGCTCATGTATCAATAAGGCATTGTTTCTTTCTTTTCACAT
>JAWDGP010006058.1:390000-392500 GCA_033675545.1 Elysia crispata
AAATCAACTCAGAGCTGGATCAATGCATTGCATCAACATCCGCATACCCAGTTTGCTGTGGATGGCAGGAAAATACAATAGACTTAGATCCTTTAGTGTAACCAGGAGTTCTTGATTCTCTCCCTTGTTTTCTGGCTCTGATCTCACACTCACAGCTTGAATGCTGATGCACATGCCGTGATGGAGGGATGAGTCAACCTTTTCTGAACATATTATCATGCGTAATTGTTTACTTCATTCTCTCAGCACTTTTGCCACATTTATACAGAAAAGGTAGAGGTGAAATAGCTATGAGCCTTTTTTTTTTTTCTTTATGCAAAAAGTATAACAAATGAAAGAAGGGAGGGGGGGGGGGGGAAGGCAAGAAGAAAATATCGTGGGAACTAAGCTTACGTGCGTGCCTTATGTGTCAGAACATGCTGAGAGCTGATGTCTTTTTTCCGCCTTTGTTTCTTTTTTTTTTTCTTTCATTTTTTTTCGCTGTGCCCACATGCAAGATGTGCGTGATAAGATTTGCTCACGCGCTTTGCACGAGAAGAAACCGCGGGAAAAGATAGCAGCGCATGTATGGTTTGTAGAGAGGAAAAGTGCCCTGCCGTTCGCTAGTTGCTTCAAAGAAAAGACAAGTGGAGAATAAAAAGAGTAAGATAACAGTCCAGAGGTGCAATCTGATAATGATGTAAACAATAAACAAAGTGGTTTGTTTTAGGACCTAGGCACAGCACTGTTTGCTTGGATTCAATACGTTTATTATCTTGGATACGTCTAGTTATCTGACTTAAGATAATTTTTATTCTAATTAAAAAATCAGTTCTTATTACGTATTTTCCTTCTTTTAATGTTTTCAAATTTTTTTTCTTTTTTTTTTTCTTTTTCCTTTTTTTTTTTTTTTGCCTTGCTTTCATGAATCCAATAGTTTTTCAGTAAATCTCTGACATAAAGAGCGAAGTGATAACCTAAAACGCAGATGTCATTTTTCTTCTTGTATTAAAAGATAAATATGGACCTTTCCTAGTTTTGTTTCATCACCTGCAATTACAAGTTAAGACTTGGTGGATTCTTTTTTTAATATAAATAAAAAATACTTACATATATATTAATTTATTTAAAAAAAAAAAACAGCGACTTTGGTTTTCAATGGGATTGCAACTTCAGTATTATTATCTTTTATGGAATTCTAACAATCTAACAGAGGGTAATAAACTTTTCGAGATTATGCAATACTCTCTCTCTCTCTCTCTCTCTCTCTCTCTCTCTCTCTCTCTCTCTCTCTCTCTCTCTCTCTCTCTCTCTCTCTCTCTCTCTCTCTCTTTCTCTCTCTCTCTGTCTCTCTCTGTCTCTCTCTCTGTCTCTCTCTCTCTCTCTCTCTCTCTCTCTCTCTCTCTCTCTCTCTCTCTCTCTCTCTCTCTCTCTCTCTCTCAAAGCAACACAACCAGCACGCACAATATTTGCAGAGATATTCTCCAAATGCTCCAAATGTACAGATTGTTTCACAATTGCAAGGAAACTTGCATCATTTTGATTGTTTCAGTTTCTTTTCCATTACAATTTGTTTGTTGTTGTTTTTTTCGTTCTTTTTATTTAGTTGTTACACACGTTTGTGATTTAATTTTATGCTGGCAATGATTCTCAATTTTATAATAGTTAAGAACAATTTTATTATAGATATCATGAAAGTGCTAATGGAAGATAGTTTTTGGCGAACCACGGCATGGCAATGGAATGTATGCTTAGAGTCATAGCATCACAACATGAATTTGCCAAAAACAATCTGTAGGGAAAGGAATTTTTTTTCCACAAACAAAATAAAAACAACTTTGAGAGAGAAATCTAAGTATAAGAGAACTTACTGCTTTGCTATACAGAAAAAAAAAGTATGGACTGACCCAGAAAAACCGAGATAAGAAGATTATTAGACAGCAGAAAGGTTGTAACAGAGTCAAAAAGACAAAAAATTATTGTTTCTTTTAATTCAAATTGCAGAGAAGATCGCGACGGTCGGCGTAATTCTCCCCCTCCCCCACACACGCCACACAGTCCTCTGAACAGAGCCTCTCCTCCACTTCTAGCTAGCTTGAAAAGTATTTTGTATGAGAGAAGTCCTGCTCTCCATGTGAAGCTGGTACCCGTTTACTCTAATACCCCTTCCGCATGCAAGGTCACTTGACTAATACCAATCATTAGTTAAATCTGCTTTCAGCTCTCGCTCCTTAAGCAGAACACATGAAAGTCACTTTTCTTTATTCATATACTTTACCATTTATTGAAAAGCGGTCTTTAAAGATGATAATATTTTTTTTTAAGTTAGATACTAATTGAGATGTTAGTTTCTCACTTGTATTTAAACCTTTTTTAGCTTTTAAATTTAATAAAGTTATAGTACAACGTACTTATGTCCCCATCTCTCTTTTTTGTGTAAAGATAAATGGAGAATGATGTCAAAAAAAAAAAATGCTGGCAAGAACGACCACAAAAACAAAGGTTTTTAAGATCTGAATTC
>JAWDGP010006058.1:397500-450000 GCA_033675545.1 Elysia crispata
GTGGAGTTACAATGAGGAATAAAAAATAGAAGAGACTTTGAACGAAAAAAATGGAGAGGGGAGAGGGGAGTGTGATTGATGGGACTTGCAGATGTGTTATATATATATATATATATGTATATATATATATATATATATATATATATATATATAGATAGATAGATAGATAGATAGATAGATAGATAGATAGATATAGATAGATATAGAGAGATAGATAGATAGATAGATAGATAGATAGATATAGATAAATAGATAGATAGATAGATAGATAGATAGATAAATAGATATAGATAAATAGATAGATAGATAGATATAGATAAATAGATAGATAGATAGATAGATAAATAGATAGATAGATAGATAGATAGATAGATAGATAGATAGATAAATAGATAGATAGATAGATAGATAGATAGATAAATAGATAGATAAATAGATAGATAGATAGATAGATAGATAAATAGATAGATAGATAGATAGATAGATAGATAGATAGATAGATAGATAGATAGATAGATAGATAGATAGATAGATAGATAGATAGATAGATAGATAGATAGATAGATAGATAGATAGATAAATAGATAGATAGATAGATAGATAGATAGATAGATAGATAGATAGATAGATAGATAGATAGATAGATAGATAGATAGATAGATAGATAGATAGATAGATAGATAGATAGATAGATAGATAGATAGATATACATACAGAGGCTAAAAGCGGATGATTACGCTCAAACAGCACAACCCGAGGAGTATATAAAACCAGATTTATTCAGCATGAAAACAGTTATAAATTAAGATTACTTTTTTGGATACATGAGAGGTGTATTAGTATAAATCATTGCAATAAAAGTAAATATGAGATGGTGGAGTATTTTAATATAAAAAGCTCAAAATATATCATCGATCCCCATGCCTTACTCAATCCGGAACGGAACGCCATAAAGCAACAGGCGTTAAATGGACATTATGACTTTATCACAATCTTTTCCTGAGTCAATTATCAAGCGTCCATCATAATAATTCTTATGATCGAGTATTTTACCTCTATAGTGCTACGGCGCCTCGCATTCAGAACCAATCCTTGTGTGTGTGTGCGTGTGTGTGTTTTGCTTTCGAAGAGATGTTTTGGGGCAACGCTTCCAATCGAAAAGACGAAAAGACAATCATATACGTTTTTTAAGCAAACAAAAATAAATCAGAAATAAATTGAAATACAATTATATAAAGCACACAGGCATAGGTAATGTGATGATAAAGGAAATTTAAGTGAGTTAGGAAGCAGCCAAAGAAAACATACTTGAAATAATCAACATTTTACATGAAGATATCAATACAAAGACAAAAGAACAAACGTCATTAATTAGAGAGCAGCCTGCTCGCCTAGGCTGGAGACAGGTTGGCAGACGAGAGGTCAAAGTTTGGTTTAAAACCCATGTTCTGGTATGTGTCTGCAGTATTAATAATGATCTGTTGCTGTCATGATTATCTCGTACAATCAGATTCCCTATCAGTCAGGACAAACCAGGGAATCGACCCTTACCCACGAATTATAAACCTAGCTTTAGAAATCGTCTGTCTCATGTCATGACTTATCCTTTTTTCCCCTTTGTTTCGTTGTCTTTATATGTGCGGAGCTTTTTTGAACGTTCCGTCTCGATATGGGGTCCTTTTAAATTTTGTGAACGCAAGCACATTATCGACTGGTCAAAATAAACTGAGCTCTGTCATCTTAAGATAAGAGCATCAGTGAAACACTCTCGTTATCACAAGTAAAAGGAAAAGTATACTTGTCATGAGATAAAAGGATATTTTAATCTCTTTTCATTCTGAACCACACAATTGATATTAAATGTATTAGACTCTTTGATTTAGAAACTCGACTTAGTTGGTCTGCGCTTGTAAAAGTGTACAATCGCATATAAAGAAAAGTTCTTCTGTTGCCATGCATACAGATCATTCTAAAAAGCAATATATTGCTCAACAATAATCAAACGTTATGTATCGTAGGGAATGTGGGGATTTGAAAAATAAGTTAAAAGTTGCATAACTCTAAATCATACTGGAGTATTAGAGCTTGCTTAGAACACCATCTGAACAATAAAGTTCTTTTGTAGAAATTTTTTAAGACAATTCAAAACATTCTAAAATCTTTTACTTAATATTCAGCTTCTATTTTATCGCAAAAAATTGGAATTAAAATTTGTGTTTCGTATCGATAATAGTTTCGGATTCACTGCAGAGTGTCATTGATCACAGAGGCAGTTTGTACGCCATATAATTATCATATACCTTTGTAAGATTTTGATAAGCCTTGACCTTCATAACAAAAGCAAGGTCTTGACCTACGGAGCCGGCTTTTCCCACAGTATGACCTCTAGCGATTGTGTAGATGAAGCTGTGTAAAGTTATAACGGTTATCAAAACTCACATCACATCGACCTACTACACTCTTATCGCAATAAAGGAACATAGAGTTTTGCAGCTGTTTATGTCAAGCATATCAAAGATAAAGTATGTTTATGCATGGATTAAAATCAGTTTGGCTTTGTGAGATAATAAATGTACCATTTCTTACTTCTCATGCTTTAACAAATGTTTGTATCTTTAAAGCATTTTATATAATATACTTTCTTCAAACTTGAGGTTGTTCATATAGATGCCAAAATATGGAGCAAAAGAAGTCATAGTTTTGTTAAACTGTCACTAAATATATCAAAACGGTAGCCGAAATATAAAGTGCATAGAAGAAACGTGTTTTTTTTTTGTTTTTTTTGTTTTTTTTTTTTGTAAGATAATCTTGACGTAAACAGTTGCATAAGCCGCCCTGTACTTTACGAATTTATAAAAGTTTTATGCCATTTCTATTGAGCCTCACGGAGGCCTCAAGATCTGACAAGGCCAGTCTTTACGACACAGTTAAAGAAAGAAAGAAAGAGAGTGAGAGACAGACAGAGTGTGTGTGTGTGTGTGAGAGAGAGAGAGAGAGAGAGAGAGAGAGAGAGAGAGAGAGAGAGAGAGTGAAGCCTTTTCTGTACCGCAGGGTGAATACAATACCTAGAGAGCGTCGGTTTGTAGTTATCACACACCACTTTTAAATATGATGGAAGAAAACAGCAACCCGAACTTTGAAAGCTCTTGTATGTCTTTTTTAACATTATTGTAATCATTTTCCGGATACATAGTTTCAAAAGTTAATAGAACAACAAACACAGAAACCGAGCTGGTAATACTTTAAATCAGTTAATCCTCCATCCTGAGGCTATTAATATACTTTCGATTCGGTGGAATAACAATAAAATCAAAACTTGGAATTCATAACCTATGTCTCATGAGGTCTATTTACAACTTATATATAATTATGTTGTCTATCATTTGTAAATTCTGAAAAAAAAAATGGTAGACATGCCTCCAAAGCTACCTATATAACAACAATGAGGGCCTTAATAAAGATATCTGATTTTTACCCTATTAATCTGTCGATTTTGAGTATCAAAATACAGTGTTTTCAGTAAGTGAAGCTTTCAGTTTTTTACCATCATTTCTAGTCTACAATTGGGAACGCTTTGAACTGAAATCACCTTGTTAAAATCTTAAAAAATCACATTTCGGACCTAACATCCTGGGTCCCCCTGTGTTTAAGATAATTAATTTAACCATCCCAGTGCAGCCATATTAATATAGTTTCTGACGGACCCAACCAGCATCTTCTTAATCCCAGTTAGATCTAGCTTACTTCATTTAATGATAATCGCCAAGCGAGAATCCATAAGATTATGCAGAAAAGAAAATGAACAGAGATAGAAAAATTATTTAAAGTTTAAACCTGTGATGCCCAGCTATGGATAGAGCGTCGTATGAATTACGAAAGAACTCTGCCATTAATCTTTATCAGACTAGAGCCATATTAAATAAAGCCAAAGAGAGGCATTATCATCCTTTTGCATTTCCTGTTACGAAACAGAATAATCGCGATAATTAATTTCCTCGAGCAAGTTTCCTGTGCTCTGACATATCTACAAGATCAGAGGATTGGGCTATTGCATGCAATAGACTCGTTGCCGCGCGATGTTTTACCCATAATACTCTGTTTATTTTGATAACTTCATCTAAGGCCTGTTTTGCACTGATACACAACTTACAGGAACTTAGAAGATGATATACAAAGGGCCTGTCTTTATCTATCTAATTTCAGTGTACTTTGTAATTTACTTTCGATTGGAAAAATGAAGAGTGTGCCATATGGGTTCTACCTTTTACGTCGAGTTAAAAAAAAAACACTCGCTTTCCATATCACATTTATAAATAAAATAAGGAAGCGAAAGATAGAGGGTTCTACGGAGAAGGGAAGGGAGAGAAATTGTAAAAGATAAAGAGAGTAGTTAAAGAAAGAGTGAGAATGCGTAAATGGTGGGAGAAAAGGAGGAGGAGAATGATACATGTACATATATATATATATATATATATATATATATATATATATATATGTAAATATGTATACATATATAAAATATATATAAAAAATGCACTCACATACATAGAGAGAGAAAAAGAGAGAGATAGATAGATAGATAGAGAGAGAGAGAGTGTGTGTGTGTGTGTAAAAAGATATAAAGGGAGATTATAAAAGCTAAAAGACTTAGTATAAAAATAAAATGGTGTAGATTTTTAAAGAAGATTTAAAACAAACCAGATACACTGTTTAACCAGAGGAATTGCAAAAACGACTGCGCGGCCGTTGAACTTCTTTGCCATTAGTGTTCTTGTTTTAATGGCTTCAATGACAAAATCAAAATCAATGCAAACATTTTTTTGAGAAACATTACTTTTCGCACAAAAAATCCAGCTTTATGGATGTCTAAGATTTTAATGACAGTGCGATTTTTTTTTTGTTATTTCATTGTGGATTTTATTAAATCCAGAAGCTGTAATATTATCATCAACATTGTAACTATTCATTTTACACAAACGTGGCTTGTGCAATTATTAAGTTTGAGATTTGTTGTTTTGGTTTTTTTTTCTTAATTTATTATTTTGTTTTTGTTTTGCTGTTGTTGTTTTTTTTTTTTCCATTAAACTTCTATTTTCATAGCTGCCGCCGTTGTTTTAATTTTACCAAATACTATAGAAATAAAAATCTTCGTCTAAAGAGATCAAGCTTTTGGTTACAATACCAGTAAAGAAAGACAAATTTTAGGAAAATGTGTTTGTCATGTCTCTAGCCATTGTGTTTCCCTCGTGACTTCCGTTGCTACGCTAAGATATCGGAAAGAGCACATCCGGCTAGGGGTTTCAGTTACAACCTGACAGATAAGGAAAAGTCTACTTTGTTTCTCGCGAGGAGGGGAAAAAACACCTTCATCTGACTTTCAGTTCTACGCATTTCGATTTTTTATGTATTTATGTGTGTGTGTGTTTGTTCGTTATTGTTTTTCCTTTTTTTTTGTACAGATCTTATTTTTTTAGCTGTTCTTGTTTTGTTTTTTTGTTTTTTGTTTTTTTTTTATCTCTGTAATGGATGTGTGCAGTTTGAAAGATGCTTATAACTGATTAGTGAAGGAAGATTTCCAGACTAAAAAGACAGGAAGGTAACTGAAGAGAGTTAGGTAGCTGACCGACCAGTAGCTCTAATGACTGTGTGTGTGTGTGTATATACATCGTGGGATTGTGTGATATTTATGGGCCATAAGCGACAATACTAGACTCGTATCAGTTGTAGGGGGCACAGGCGCTAATGAAGTTTGGGTAGCAGGGTAGAGGAACAAAATATCAAACAGCTCATCTTTGTAGCTACAATCTTTTCGGGTCCTATCGAAAGCATGATAATATGGAGCTTAAATCCTCTGGAGAAAAGTATGTACTGAGTTGAATCTATGAATGTTTTGTCTTTTTGTTTTATGCACGATTTCCTCATTTTCTTTTCATATATTTTAGTTTTGAGAGAAAAATCTGTTTTAGTTAAGCAAATGATCGTTAGTTCTTCAATGAACTGTGCTTGTTCAGTTATATATTTATAGATATCAGAGACCAGAAGTATTCATAATAAAGAGTTTATTCTTTTCAAGAAAGAAAATGATACTGTCATCCTTTTACTCTTAGACGAGGCTTATTTAATGCAGTCACAATGAATGATGAAAAGAGAGTTGCCGAACTTTGTCTTATTGCATTTCCATCCCTTCTTTCATGTCGGTTTTTATTTTAATAAATTTCGGCTAAAGCAATTATCGTTAATTCGACTCGTTTTTTTTTAGGTTATATGAGAAGGCTGTCGACCCCGCGGAAATAATTAGGACGTTTGTAAGTTATTTCTCCAAAATAAATGGAAATTGTTTTTAAACAATGTTTTACTTCCGTGTTCAATTGTTGACATTTGAACAATATTCTTTTTAATAAATTCTGTTAGTCGACTTCAGATTCTGGTTGTAAAGAAAGAATAGCGTTATATTATAACCGGTAGCAAGCGACCACTTTTTTGTTGTTTTTTTTTTAATTTTTGTTTCTTGATTATTTTTTTTAATGTAGTCAAGCAAAAGTACCTTCACTGCACCAGCAGTAAAAGGATAGTGATAACCTCACGAGTGAGAACTGTCATTCGTCCCACTTGTCCACGCATTATCTTCATACTGACGTCAGTGATTGGGGGGGGGGGGGGGAAACACAGTGTAAGGTTACAAGATTAATGTAAGGCCAAAGTTATAGTTCATAATGCTTTTGTTTTCAGGTTTGAAAGAATAGCAGCAACGGAAAAAGAAATATTACAACGTTAGCAGCGGCAAATAAGAAGTGGCAAAGCAATAGTATTGATTATGATTTTTTTTTTCAAAGAACGGGAAATTTAATCAGCAACAATGGCAACTTTTCAAAGGTTGATATCCGAGAAATGTAGGTCAGTGTCGCAGCCTTGAATATAATTAAAGCAATTCGTTTCGCTTTTTTTGTTTTATCAGATTTTTCTCTTTAGTAATTAATCACGGGGCTTCTCGTTTCCTTCTTCCAATGATCATGTTTGTTTATTTAAGGCGACAAAGCTTTTTCTTTCTACGCAGCTAAGGTATTTGCAGGGAAAGCAAATGTAATTATTTGGTTTACATAATAATTTTCCGCTTTTTTTTATCTGTTTTTTTCGTGAATGCAAGATTGTGTGGATAATTTTTTTGTTTTTGTTTTCCTTGTTGAAATTAATAATCAAAACAAACAACGTAGCAAAAGTTTCTTTTATTTCTTGTATTCACTGGAGTCATCTCAAATGCCTTTCGTTCTCTCACTTTCCTTACAATACTCTCTCTCTCTCTCTCTCTCTCTCTCTCTCTCTCTCTCTCTCTCTCTCTCTCTCTCTCTTCCTCCCTCTCTCCATCTCTATCTTTCTCTCTCTCTTTATATGTCTTTCTCTCTCTTTCTCTCTCTCACTCTCTCTGTCTTTCTCCCTCTCTGCTTCTCTTCTCTTTCTCTCTCTCTTCCTCTCTCTCCATTTCTCCATCTCTCTCTCCATCTTTCCATCTCTACCTTCTCTGATTGGCAGACTGAGTAGCTGTTTTTACCCTTCTCCGTCTCTCTCTCTCTCTCTCTCTCTCTCTCTCTCTCTCTCTCTCTCTCTCTCTCTCTCTCTCTCTCTCTCTCTCTTTCTCTCTCTCTATCTATCTATCCATCTATTTGTCTATATCTATTCTATCTTGTCTCTCGCTCTCTGTTTCTCTTTGTATCTCTGCATTTACTATCTCGTTTCCTTTGTCTCTGTCAGTAAGAAAATCCATCAGAGTATCTCTTTTTCGGTCTATCTTGCTACTCGCTTTTGTGTGTTATCTCTGTCTTTCTATCTCTCGCTTTGTCTGTATTTGTGCTGTCGATCTCACTTTTGCATTTCGTTCTCTTCTTCTCGCTATCTTTTACGCACACTCTCTCTCTCTCTCTCTCTCTCTCTCTCTCTCTCTCTCTCTCTCTCTCTCTCTCTCTCTCTCTCTCTCTTTCATTTATCTATCTATCTATTTCTTGACCCATTGTTGTTGCAATTTCCGTCATTAAAGGTCTAGTGCTAAGCCCTACGAAGACCTAGGTCTAGTAACATACCGTTTTCATGCTTTTGAATTAACAAAATTAAGTTGTATGTACTGTTAATGTAATTCACAGTCATCGGTGAACGCGACAAATAAAGCAGAATTCATATGGTTCTTTATAAGTTGTATAACTTAATACTAATGTTTTCTGAATAACACAAAGTGCTTCCTAACAATATGTTACAGTTTAAGGCCATAAAACATTTTAATACGAAATAATCTATTTTTATGCCAGAGCATCTTAATGTTAATCATACTTAAATAGAGAGGGACCCATGTACGCCCAGCAATTGAATGAATCTTATTGTAAGCCATTTTCACTTGTAAAAATTAATGAAATATGCTGCAGTCCTAAACCTAGCTCTTTTTTTTTAATCTTGACATTTGCTCAAGACATTAATATAAACTTATTTTTTCACTTTAAACCACTGCTTAAACCAAGAAGATTAAAAAAAAAAAAAAAAAAAGAAAAGCCAACTCTAATCTCCTGGCCAGTTCTCAAAATATAGTCGGAAAAAATTGTCATTTTGCTCAATCTTTCTACTTCTGTTAAAGAAACCATAAAAGTCTTTGGTACTGTAGTGGTTGTTTGTTAATAGCTGTATTAACTCCATTTTGAATTCACCTCGTTCTCATCTATGCTATCTGTTTGGCCTATTTGCTAAAGTGTCATAATTATGACTTTGTAACCGGGAAAAGAAGATAACGCTAACTGGTCGTTTGTCGTTTGTTTGTTGGTGCGGGTTTAAATTTTCGTTTCTTTTGAGTGTGTGGTTCTTCTTCATGACTTTGTACTCATGATGTGAAGAAATGTTCGATCGTTCGTTTTTTTCTTTGTTTCTTTGGTTGGGAGCTGTAGGGTTGTTGTTGTTTTTTTTGTTTGAGTGTGTATGATTTTTTCTCGTTTACTTTTTCTTTTCTTAATTGAGAGGGCAGCAAAAAGGGATAAATCTTCCTGTATGTTGTAAAGCACTTGGTGAATTGTCCGGCCTGTGGAAGGATATCACATTTCAAACAATTCCAGGGTCAGACATTCTTTCTCTTCACCTGCAGAGAACTCTGAACCTTAGCGTTGACTCAAAAACTTCCTTGATGGGCTGTGGGGAACGTGCGCAAAAAATGTTTGGGAATTCTTGTAGCCTTGGTATGTCTTGAGGACTTTAGCGTTGGCCTCTGTGTTGGCTTCGTTTTTTGTCATGCAAACCAGAAAGTGATGCGGACTCAAGATGCTGGTTACAAAGTGTTGAAGATCAAAGCAGCCTAAGTTACCTCCAAGGTTTGAAGCTTTTATGGTCTGACGAATCTTGTGCCAAAGCTAGCCTGTGCGATAACTGTATAATAATAAAACATACATATTGATGGTGTCTTTCTTTTCGTTTGCTAGTAACAAACCATTTCGTCTTTTTTTATTTGAAAACTTGTAAGATTAGATCCTTTCTTTATAGTTTGATTTAAATGAAACCAAATTGTAACAGTAACATGCGTTTGCAGGATAAAGTACATTTAAGCTGTCCCGAAGATTTCTGAATACATGTAAACGAATTGAGAGTTTGGTACAAAAATATTGTACAATTTCAGTTTCCTCTTATTTTATAGAATTGAAATGTCTTTAAGCCAATTTTCTTCATCTTTGCTTATACTAGAGGCAGCTGCTTTCTAGTTTCAATCTTTAACAACCTTGTGGGGAGATGTTAAAAGTATAGATATTTCAGATGCGATAAGATTGTTTTATCTTTTTTAAGGTGCTAAAGCTATATTATCATTGAGGTAGAGCTACATTAAAAACATCAACGGAACACTATTTGTAGGTTACCCGTATGAAACCAAAAAAAAAAATAGTTTTCTTTTCTTGTGATTAACTGTTCCCAATGTGTAAGTGGTGATAGTGAAAAAAGAAAAAAAAGGACGCAGAAAAAGATGGAAAATTTAGTGGTCTCTCTGGATTTTAGTGAGAAATTTCTTTGCATCAATTCAGCACTAGGCTATTTGACAAACAGTTCAATATAATAAAGCTTTTAAAATAGGCTAACAAAAACAATAGTTTGAAAAATTTAAATCAGTGTAACTTTTTCTCTGGGCAACAAAAAATTTAAACACATGCTAATTATGTTTTGTTAAGAGAGCCGGTAATATAAATCAGTATGATTTGCTTAAGGTAAACGTGTATTATTAAATTCTGTGCGGTCAAAAATCATGTTATTGTGACATTGTTATGATACTGTTATGACGGCTGTTATAGCGACTAAGTGTAGCCTATATTTCACGAACTTTAATCAGGTCACAAATTAAAAAAAAAATTAGCATTTTTTTAAGGGATGTTTTAATTTAAAAAATGCGCAATGTTTATCTTAATTTATTTGAAATGTATATTTTTAACGAAAATGTAACAATTGTTGTGCTGATTTAATGTTGTAATAAGAAAAAAATGATATCCTTATTTACATGATACATTGATAAGTATTGCCAAAGATAACATAAATCAGCTGACGCAGGCAGACATCAGGACAATACAGAAGTAGAACGTAGAAGTACGCTCTTAAGACGGGCAGACCCAAGAGAACTCTGCGATAGGTTGTCCCTCAAAATCGATGGTCCGTATTAAACCGTCAGGCGCTCTCTATTAAAAAGTCTATGCGTTCTTTTTTTAAATTGTTTTTCATACCTTTAAAAAACTGGAGCCTTATTTTGCCTTGGATGAATAAGCTGTTTTTATTGAGTGTTTTTTTTTTCTTGACATACTTAAACTAATACGGGCCGTGTGAGATAATACAGACTTCTCCATGGCGCCAGCATGTCTGACCAGAAAACTTATTCTGTGCCACCTTACTGACAGCGATCAGGGATGATTTTGAAGCGCTTAGTTTCAACTCTGATGCGATAAGGTGCACATATGCTGCAGGCCATGCAATAATTAATCTCAAAGATAAAACTCTCTTTGCAATCACAGTTCAAGAAAGGTCGAGATTACTGGTTGTGCTTCAAGGGCATTTCTAATCAGGACAAGGTGACATTTTTTGCTGCTGCATAATTCATAACAGCTGTCTTAGGAAGTGCATGATGGGCGTGCTATTTAATTGGATAAGCCATGACTCTTAACAGCAAAGCACAACACGTTCAATCTCTTATCGCTGTAATGCGTCAGTAAAATGCAATTGTATAAACATTTAAAGATATCGTTTCTTTTCTTGCGTTAAGCCAGAGACGTGTTATGTAAACAAATAATGATGTATTCATACAATACGATAACTTATGAAATCTAATTTACGATTATTTTCCTGTGTAATATAATAATTATTCAAGGGGAAATATTATCTCGCTGATTCTTATCCAGACTCCAGAAAAAATATTAAAAACTTTTAAGGTTTCGTCTCTATTTATGCATCTCACGTTAGAAAATATTACTCATCAGACATTCCTTTTTCTTCCTAGTCTGAGGTAATATCAAGCTTTATGTTATTATTAATCTCTCCAAATTACATATAGACATATAGATTCTTAATTCTCTTTCTTCATAGATTCAAAATTTAGTGGTGATCATTATTTTTGCTAGACAATCATTTTTATTTTTTTTCGGTTTTTTTTTTTTCAGCAATATATAGGTTTTCAAGAAATAATTTTGCGTGACTATCAGGTTAAAATTTAGTTGAAAAGATTTCCTTTCGATGTATTCATAAAAGAATCACATAATTACAGATTTTAAACTTAAATCGCCACGATTATTCCGACCAATGACAAAAAGCTTTACTTTTGAACAATATCTTCAAAGGGTAACCTAATATAGAGTATATTTAAACTCCCTGCCTTCTCAAACTGAGGAAGGCACACAGACAGTACTATGGCAAAAACAAAGTGTTATGACACAGAAAGTACTATGGCAGAAACAAAGTGTTATGACACACATACAGTACTATGGCAGAAACAAAGTGTTATGACACACAGACAGTACTATGGCAGAAACAAAGTGTTATGACACACAGGCAGTACTATGGCAGAAACAAAGTGTTATGACACACATACAGTACTATGTCAGAAACAAAGTGTTATGACACACAGACAGCACTATGGCAGAAACAAAGTGTTAAGACACACATAAAGTACTATGGCGGAAACAAAGTGTTATGACATATAGATATGCTGTGGCAGAAACAAAGTACTATGAGACCCAGATAGTGCTGTGGCAGAAACAAAGTGATATGAGTGGTAGAAACAAAATGTTTCGACACATATACAGTGCTTTGGCAGAAACAAAATGTTTCCACACACAGACAGTGCTGTGGCAGAAACAAAGTGTTATGAGTGGCAGAAACAAAATGCTTCGACACACAAAGAATGTTTTCCACAAAGAAAATGATAGCTCATACATACTTGATACGGAATGAACGAAGTGCTGTAGGATAAAAATAGGTTTATGAGTCAAAGCCTAATTCTTCATAGCCTCTTATGTTTATTTTTTGCAACTTACGAGTTAACTTCATTGTTAATTCAAATTTGTGGACGTATTCCGTGGTCAAAGGGAAGCAATATAAGAAAAACGATCACCAGAATATTCCCAATATACCAGTAGCACAGAAAAATGTTTTCCAAACTTTTGGCTTCCAGTATTAATGTAATCAAATTGTCTGTCTTTGTGTTCTAACGATTTACATTTGGGACCGTTTTTAATGACCTCAGCTTAAGGGGGGTTAGGGGTGGATCTTAAGCCCAACTGATCCAAAGTTGACTCTCAGGAGGGCGAAAGGTGGGGGGGGGGGATGTTAGGGAAAAGCTAATGTCAGCTTGGAAAAAAAGTGTGCTGTGCATCATTTATATATAAAAAAAACAACTATTCAATTGCAAAATCATATATCCACAAATGTTACTTTTAAGTAGGAAAGTGTTAAACGATTACCCTACAATGTACATCTCTTTTTATTATTTGATTCCGGATCTACTTTAAAACTGTTGGATCTACCATATAACATCACCAGCATTTTTTAATATTTTTTATTTATTAATTTTTTTTTGTGAGGAAACTTCAAATTATTTTAGAGGTATTTGAAATTGCACATCCAACGCTACCCAAGGCAACAGTGTTTCATAAAGCACAAGTGGCCTGTAATGAAATGAAACATGACCAACAGAAAGTGACGATGAAAGTGAATTCAATGAGAAAGAGTCAACTGAGGAAACTGCTCTTGGTTTGACTGATAACCGCAACATTTTTTAAACGCTTTGTGCATTCTATTCACAACCTATTGGATGGTGTTCTTGACGAATTATATGTGCAACGTGTTAAAATTGATCTCAGAAGCTGACCTCACCTTAGCAGAGGGGGGGGGGGGGCAAAAGGAAACTGACCATTGGCTGAGAAGGGACAGAGGGGAGTGAAAAATCAACTGAAAAAAGCTGACTTCATTAAAGAACGGTACCTTTTTGTTTAAAGTGGTTAATTTTTGTGCACGATTTAAGCTGCCCATATAATTATGAATGTCCATATCATATTATGCTTAATCTGTTTGCATGATATCATCCAATAATATAATTTCACTTGTTTATTTACTTATATGTTGTTTGATATTGCCTGTACACAGCAACGTATTTTCAGACCTTTTTTTTTACATATCAGACTTAAGCCTCCGTCGGGCAGGGTGGAACCAAAAAGGTGAGGCCCGAAACTCACCTAATGGCTCGGAACTACGGAGGAACACCCTGTGAATATATTAGGTATAGGCTGTAACTCGACAGCAACTGCCGCTCCTAGAAATATTGTTGTTAAGTTTTTCTTTATTTGTGTGTCTGTGTGTGTCTTTGATCTAGTTGTTTCTCGTGTTCAAAGAAACTTACTATGCTTTTCCATTTGTCATGGCTCACAAAAGCGAGATCTACTGTTTTCGAGTTAATAAAAACCAAGCAATACAAATTTTCTTTTAATCTTCTGAGAAGAGATTTTTTCAAGTACAGAGTCAGCTGATCTCTCATATCAATATTGAAATTTCTGCATCAGATTTAGTTTTCATTGTGCAGTTACTTTATATTGGGTATTCTTTCCACATGCTATCTAAGGTTTTGAGTATATTTTTAATAATTTTGTTAAATTTTTCGTCCTCTCTCTGACTAAGAAACGATTTGTTTATCTACCTCCCTCCCTTTCTCTCTCTCTCTGTCTCTCTCTCTGTCTCTCTCTCTCTCTCTCTGTTTCTCTCTGTGTCTCTCTCTCTTTATCTCTCTCTCTTTCTCTCTCACTCACTCGCTTCCCTACACTCTCTTTCTCTCTCTCTCTCTCTCTCTCTCTCTCTCTCTCTCTCTCTCTCTCTCTCTCTCTCTCTCTCTCTCTTCCTCTCTGTCTCTTTCTGTCTCACTCACTCACTCGCTTCCCTACTCTCTCTCTCTCTCTCTCTCTCTCTCTCTCTCTCTCTCTCTCACACACACACAGGTTATCTACCTTTGGACTTATGTATTAAAATGTATGTAGGCTTATATCTTTCTGTCGTGTATCTGTTTCTAGTCCATGTCTTTCTCACAATTACAACTTTTTTTTCCTCGTCTTCTCCTTCCATCCACCTCTCTCTATTTCTTTTCTGTATATTTCTATTTTCTCCCTCTGTCTTCCTGTTCTCTCACTCTCTAACACTCTCTCTCTCTCTCTCTCTCTCTCTCTCTCTCTCTCTCTCTCTCTCTCTCTCTCTCTCTCCCTCGCTCTATCTCTTTATTTCGCTCTCTCTTTCCTTTTTTATCTATGCAAGAACATTTTCAACGCATTCCCACATTTGTCTTGGCAAATGGCTTAAATTAATTCTGACCACCTCTAAATATATTCAGTCTTTGTGTTAGGTGTTTCCTTGCGTACCTTTGCCTTCTGCAGCTGGCCACAAGTTTGGACATCTTGTGACCAGTTGCTGGTAATGTTCTACAGGGTATCGCCCATGCCTGACCGCTAACGCAGGTCGTAAATCGGACATCAAAGACGTAAAAGGTCTCAGATCTTGTTTATGGTTATGTGATTGAAACGGACTCTGGCATGTAAGGAAGATACGTACAAGTGATACTATGTTTCGAGTACTGTAATCTTGGTTAACCTGTGCCCTGTGGTATCGTTGTATGACCGCTGATGTATATAAATCTCTCGTAATTTAAAACAACTATACATTAAACTTAAAGTTATCTTAATACCGTATGAAAGAAGACTTCATAGATTTTTTTTCAACCGAGCCCGTATAAAATTTCAAACGGCTCAACATCTGAACATAATGTCCAGATGAATTTTCCCCTGAAGAGAAATTGGTCTAGGCTTTTAATACAATTAGGATTATGTTGGTCTTTCAGGCGCATTTGATATATTTACCTCTTCAAAAAATGGAGAGAAGGAAAACGTACGTGTATACCGTAGATTTTATCACGTTGATTTCCTACTTTTTTATTTTTTTTTTCATTTCTTCTATTATGAATCACGTAAACACAATTTTCCTTTTCACACCGTGAGAAGTTCAGCGATCTGCATTAAAACATAGGGATATTGAAATTATCGAAAGCTCAGCATAGTTGTTAGCCTTACCTACATACATGTACTTCTTTTTACTTTAAGGGCTGGGAGCAGGGGTCAAAACCCGGAGGTATGATAGGGAGCAAGTTTTTTTCTACGAAACGAGAGAACAGTCTAAGTGGCACAGTCATGGCATTAAGCGTTAACTGTTTTGTAAGTAAGCAATAGAAAAATAATTTCATCCCTCACCAACGGGGGCCAGCTTTCGTCATTCTAGACTTCCGTTTACAGACAGGTGCCCTTGTTTGGAGCCTTGGGGCAGATCGTGGACGATGAGAAGGCCACAGATAAGACCGGCTCCATCACGGTTCGCGCTAGAGTGACGAGAGCAGAACGGTCAAGCTTGCCTTTCTTATCTGCCTCGGTGTTAAGTCTAAAAACCACAATCTGACCGTCTAAAGTACAAGTGCCTCCTCTAAATAAGATAAAGCGTAGTGTTTATAGGCTGTGACATGCTGGGTAAGTCCACTTGAAAAACTCTGGAGAGAATTTTGTACTGTTTAGTTTGTTTCGTTGCTGTTTTATATAAGCATACGTATACAATCATCAGGCCACCCTCATTATTAGAATGTTGAGGTAAATATAGTTTATTTAGAGGAAATTAATGATAAAGGAAAATTAATCTCTTGCTTTCAAAAAACACGAAATAAACTCCAGTTTGAAGGACGTCCGTCATTTATTTTTTTTCCCTCTCTCTCATTGTCTCGTCCAATCTATCTCTGTTTGTCTCTGTTTATCTCTTAAGTCTGTATCTCTCCGCTTGTATCTTTGTTTTTATTTTTTGTTTGACTGTCTATAGGCCTAATTGTATCTGTCTGTCTAGCTGGCTGCCCTTGGTTACATTTCCTCCCAGTTTCAATCTGTCTGCCTCTCCTCATTACCTTTCAAAATTTTGTGCTCTCTCTCTCTCTCTCTCTCTCTCTCTCTCTCTCTCTCTCTCTCTCTCTCTCTCTCTCTCTCTCTCTCTCTCTCTCTCTCTCTCTCTCTCTCTCTCTCTCTCTCCCTCTCTCTGAGTGTGTGTCTCCCTATGTGTTTTTTGTATATCTCTTTCTCTCTGTCGCTCTCTGTTGCTCACTAAATTTATAAAAACATAGAATTCATAAACGGAAAAGTCTATATAATTTTGGATAAATCTTAGAGTTTAAAAATAACGAATGAACATTTAATACTTGTTTTCTCCCTTGTTTTTGTTACTTTTTACCGTAGTTTCAGTGCAGAAAGTTTTTTTGTTTTTCTTCTTTTTTTCTAATTTTATACAGCTTATTAGTCATGTATTAGTGCTTGTAAATAGTACCAATGCAGAGTTTCCTGGTTTATACTTTTTTAACTAGAATGCCTCAATAGAAACTGGCCAGGAGATATAAACGAGAGGAAAAGGGCTATATTGGTGTATGTAATTTGACAGTTTTGAAAATTACCCTTTGCAAACGTTCGAGAGTTTCAAAGAAGCCAAAATTTTAATGTCTACAATCGCGTTGGGTTTTCATACCGATAGACACAAAAAACCGGTATTTTAGTGCAATATTTATTTTATATAAATAATTTAGAACAATGCAAAAAAGAAAAAAAGAAGAAAAGAAAAGAAAAGAAAAAAGACTTTTTGATGTTTGTAACGAAGCTTATTGATTTCACTGAATAAATGTAGCAGCTGGAAATGTAATGCAAGGAAAGAAAATATTCTAACAGGTCTCATGTGCGTTGGAATTCCCAAACTGTTTAAGAATTAGTTAGTAAAATAATCCTTCACAACATCATGATTAAATCCCCTTGTTCAGGCTCCAAAGAGCGGCAAGAATATTATAGCTGTGTTTTTGCGATGAAATAGGTAATTGTATAATTATACATTTCTAGATCTTTTTCATATTCTTATATTTGAAAAGGTCATGGGCACAAAGATGAAAACTCTCCAGAGTTTTGCACGATTTGTTCAGTTGTTATCTTATTTTGTGTCTGGGTCAGGGATTAAGTTTGGCCCCGGCAGATGAGATAAAAATAAGTCCCTCCTGAATATGATACAATTGTTGTTTTATTCTTTAGTGTTCCTGTTTTACTTGCCTCAAAAACATAGTTGACAGCGGGATAGTCACATATCTTTTGCAAGCGATACGAAATTATTTGTAGCTTTATATTTGATGGCTAATGTTATTTTGTAGATTAAAAAAATTAACGACTGTAAGTTGGGGTGAGACAAAATTAAGACAGAGGCATCAGAGCCTTTTTAGGTATTCTTATACAATGTATTATCATACTCAAATTATTGTTTCACAATTTCGACAATATTGATGCAGATAAAGCCGTAATATCCTGACTCTCTATTGTTGGGTTGGAAATTTAGAAGATTAAAAACTTTTCCGACTTTCAAAGACTGTTCCAAGTTATTCGAATAAAACAAAGGTTGCGAACGAGTATTCTCAGCTCCTTTTTCGCCGAAAAAAATTGGTTTTGAGTTACAGACATCTAGAATTAGCTTAAGGTCTAAACCATAGCGTTTCTTTCAATGTTATAACCGTTTGAATGTTCCTAATGATTATTGTCAAACGAAAGATGATTTATGTTCAACCAGGAAAAAAGCCTGACGTAACAGGTCTGATAGGAGAGCAATGAATCAGCAATGAAGAAGGAAGGAAATAGCTGGAGTTGATAATCGAGCATTATCGATTTTTCTTCTTTTGTTTTTATAAATATAATTATTAAAGCATAACGCATTCAGATAATATGCACAGGTTTATTCTTTATAAAGCAGCGTTATACATTAATATCCTGTCCCCAGTAGACCAATGGACAGACGATTCATATAAATGCCAAAATTATACATTTTATTACTACATCGCTTATTAGAATCTGTTGCGCGTATATCAAGGCTTTTCCTGTATGTGTATGTGTAGTTTGTGAAAGGAGCTTGATATTTTTTTTTTTAATCAGGCGTATTTTGTAGTAATACATACTTTCACTCATCAGAATATATAATCGTACAGATTGAGAGGTTGATAGAAAAGCAAATATAAGTTAAATAATAGAGAAATCGAAAGGTACATTGAAAGACATATAGTTGGTAAATGCATAGATACAAATATATACATACCTGAAATTGTACACACGTTCATATATACACCCAAAATACATATATACATACATACATATACATAATAACATGCATACATACATACACACATACATACATTCATAATATAAACATAGATACACGTAATCGTAAGAAAAACAACAAAGTAATTAGAAAGATTTAAAAAAAGCATCAAAGACGTGATAACGTGTAACATCTCTCTCTCTCTCTCTCTCTCTCTCTCTCTCTCTCTCTCTCTCTCTCTCTCTCTCTCTCTCTCTCTCTCTCTCTCTCTCTCTCTTTCTTTCTTTCTCTCTCTCTCTCTCTCTCTCTCTCTCTCTCTCTCTTTCTTTTTCTTTCTTTCTCTCTCTGTCTCTCTCTCTCTATCTAAATAGAAAAGCAAAAACACCATACTTGGAGGTATAAAGTTGTGTGCCTGTCTCTTTTTAGACTCTCTCTCTCTCTCTCTCTCTCTCTCTCTCTCTCTCTCTCTCTCTCTCTCTCTCTCTCTCTCTCTCTCTCTCTCTTTCTTTCTAGGGAAACATGAGAGAACGAAAATTGCTTTTTATTTTGAAGACAAACAAAACCTAGTTAACCAACGTATATGCTAGACTACGTGAATCAGTTGGGCTTTCCAAGTCCAGTCAACGACCTCACATGCGGCACAGTCGTGAAAAAATAGGTAATTAACTTTGAAATGTTACAAAGATTGAAACCTTTCACAGCGCATGGGAAAGGATGCCCTGATAATGTCTCTTTACGGCAAGCAAGAATGCTCTCGGCTGGCTAACTTTTTTTTTTTTTTGCCTATTTGCAAAAAGAAGTGTAATATAATGTAGGCTACTGATGTCAGCAGGGAATTAATTATATAAAAACAATGTCGAAACGGAACAGAGGTTAGGAACCGAGCGGCTCTCACTCTCAGCCTGAATTTATCTTGTAGATAGGACAAAAGTAAAGTTTTCAGTTGGGCTAGGAATATTATAATTACTTGTATTCATTCCTATGTGATGGCAAATTGGGTCGAGAAGAAAACCACTATTTGATGAAGGCTTTACCTCGCTTTCCCCAATAATTTACCGTTCACAACAGCCAAGAACAGCTTGAATGGCCGAAAGTTCGAGCTCACAATTTGAGGTACGCAAAGACCATATTTCACGAGTTCAAATCTGTGTGTAATTATGGAACTTCTCTGTGCCTGACAAAGCTGTTTAGCAATTATCAAAGGATTGAGATCCTTAATATTATTGTAGACTGGTTGCAGTAATGAAACAAAACACAATGGAAGTCTTGGAAGGTCGTATTCTATGGCGCTATCAAGAGATCGTGATGTCAGACCGTCGCATTCTCTGTTTATACAGCCCATGCAGCTCTTTTTTATTCCAATTATGTTCCATGGCCTTGAGAAGATAAAAAATCAAGAGCACCCTATCAATACGAATTTTTCGCGAGTTTACTACGCTACTAATGAACTTGAGAGTAATAGAAAAAAAAAGAGACACAGAGGAAGAGAGACGCAGAATAGAGACAGCCAGAGATTGAGACTCAGAGACAGAGAGATACTTAGAGCGAGACAAACTAAGAATTTCAGAAGTCAATTTATTACAAAACAGGACTCAAATCTTAATTTATAACTTCACGTCTTGCTTTTGTTTGTATATCGATGAGACGAGGGTGAACAAATGAATGAACAAATCGAGGGGAAGATAAGGAAAAAAAACCAGTATTTTCATTGATTCGATTCCGAGGTCATAGCATTTTTAACTTGATTACTTGATCCTTCTATGCTAATCTTGAATCTGTCTTGACAGCTAAGGTCGTGTGACGGCAAACTATTGTAATGAGGATCAATGTATGCCGGCAGATAAATTTTCTCGGCATTTGTAATTGAAGAATCGAGGGAATATTTATTGTTATCTTTGACATTTCACACAGGACTCTGTAATCAAAAGTTAGTTTATACTGATATTTAAAATAACGGGTCCATAATGTCAGATTCATATTTATTGTTGTTTATTTTTCTTGTTGTGTATTTTTTATGATGACGTGCCAAAATATTTTTCCCTTTTAATTTATCAGTGTCTCTCTTGTTCTTTTTTTTTTACATTTGTACTTATTTCCTTCTTGTATGTTTTGTGCCTGATTCCTTAATTCATTCATGATATTTCATTTCATATTTAAAAAAAAATTGTTTGTAAGATTCTTTGGTAATGCTGGCTTCCAATTTTTGAATGCCGTTCGTTTTTCTCGATCATTTTTTTTTTGGGGGGGTAAGGTTTCTTCAGGATTTTTTTTTAATCTAAGGTGTATTGATATCCCATATATGAAACCTAATTCTTTGTCCATCCCCCTCCCTTTGATCAGTTGTTTCTCGTTACCCTTTCTTTTTTCTGTCTTTCTTTTTTTTACACCTTGTTCGCTTCACACATTGCTATATTCACAAAGAAGCTCTGGGTGTTCTTTGAGATACATATTTGTTGTGCCTCTCGGTCATTCTACACAGTCTAATTACATGTATATTATTTTAACGTCACGATGGTTCTTCACCTTCACTGCTGTCTGCATTTCTTCAATTCAGATTTGAAAGTCAGGTTTCAGCTTCAGGGTTAAAACAAAAATAAAGGTGTAACCTAGTAGCAAACAATGCTGGCTTTTGTCATCAAGTGATCATACAGCTGACTTGTAAGTTAGAGATCTCTGAGAGTGACCTCGTTTCTATTAGCGTATTTACAGTTTCAAACTTGTTCTAACAAAGGTAATAACGGTTGGTGATTACTTCATTCAGCGTAAAGCTTCCCCATAAACGTAACAAATACGATGGATTTTCACGAGATTAATTGTCTTCCCTGTCAGGGAAATTGGAAGGTCATCACGGGATGAAAGGATTTTGTTTACATAACTGGGATCCCCTTATGCTCTCTCTCTCTCTCTCTCTCTCTCTCTCTCTCTCTCTCTCTCTCTCTCTCTCTCTCTCTCTCTCTCTCTCTCTCTCTCTCTCTCTCTCTCTCTTTCCCTCTCCCTCTCCCTTTCCCTCTCCCTCTCTCTCTCTTTCTCTCTCTCTCTCTCTCTCTCTCTCTCTCTCTCTCTCTCTCTCTCTCTCTCTCTCTCTCTCTCTCTCTCTCTCTCTCTCTCTCTCTCTCTCTCTCTCTCAAGGTGGAGACAGGTATTTTTGCAGATTCCATATTTTTTTTTACGTTTTCTGTATTAATCTTTTTGAAAAACATATTTTTCCAATAAAGTGAACTACGATAACAATGGTCATTCCTTTGTAAATGAAGCTAACAGTTGTTTAGCAACCATTACCTTCAATTCTAAATACATAAAAATTTCGCTCGCTGATCTTTGTAGATTGAAAGTTTTCTTTGTGCTCGTAACCTTTTTGTTTAATCTCAATGTTAACTAGGATCGAGTCCTCATTTTGAAGCCTGTATAGCAACAAAGCCAAATTGATGGAGTTCTGTTTACAAGGACATTCTGTACCGTATTTTGAATAGAAATCGAAAACGATAAAGCTTTATTAAATAGAAGTGTTTTTTTTTTTTTCCTTTTATTAAATGAATCTTGTGAAAAACCAGAATGTTAGTCTAAATCTTCGCTGAGGAAGATAGAATAACTTGACTAAAATGTTTTTGTTTTCTTTTAAAAATGCTGTTAGGCTAAAAGCTATTACCTCAAGATTTAAAATACGAAGAAAATCGACAGCATTAAGGCCTATTGATTAAGTTTTCAAAATTAAATATTGCTAACATGGTAGATGGCGTTGGGTTTTTTTTTATTTCACTTTTAAATAATTTTTACTCAAAAACTCATTTCTTTTTATAGTGTTGTTAATGAAAGGAAAGTCGGACAAAACTCAGTCTCCACACTTAATTTGGATATTAAAATTATCCTCTTGCCATAAATAGTTCTTGTATCATTATATCATCCCTCCTGATTTTAATTACTATTTACTGCGTCGATAATGGACTGGTCCTGTTGCCTTTAACACCACTTTTACTCATGTTGCCGGTTGTCCATTTCCTTCCTCTTTCCTTATCACATACTATTGTTTTATGCATTATTAATTGATGTGACACAAGCCTAGAAACCTGAAGTTTATGAATTCTTAATCGCCCTTGTGTAGGGGGTACAAACAACAACGCCAGTGTCAGATCCAATGAAGGAATCCCTGGAATTGTCTTTTGTCCTGCAGACAGAGAGGAGCCAATGATGTCAACAGCGCGATTGTCATGTGAGCTGAAGAGATACGGACTGGCCAGAAGAAGAGGATGAATTTTTTTTTGTTTTTCTTTATTTCAATAGTAAACTCACCAAGTGAAATGTCAATATTATTAGGGGCTTGCACAGGACTTTGGACTATGATGACTTCCTGCGGATCCGGAGGTCTCATGATGGTAATTATGATTATGTAAGTATTAAAAACTTACTAGCTAGGGTTTACAAACATTATCACGCAGATGAAATTCAGTACATGATTACATAAGTGGCACAAAGTAAATAAGTCGTTACACAAAACCTGATGAACAAAAATGTCCTCTAGAAAAGCGAAAAAAAAAAAAGAAAAACATTCACGGATCAGCGAGAGAGAGAGAGAGAGAGAGAGAGAGAGAGAGAGAGAGAGAGAGAGAGAGAGAGAGAGAGAGAGAGAGAGATGTGTTGTGTTGTTTCGTTTTTTAGTCCCATAGTTATAAAGTGGTGTGCCTGTCTCTTTTTAAACCTTGTTTCACACTATTTACAGACACACACGCGTCCTTATTGGATCCTTTATAATTACCAAGTTGTCCTCCAAGTGTGGTGTTTTTGCTTTTCTATTTAGAGAGAGAGAGAGAGAGAGAGAGAGAGAGAGAGAGAGAGAGAGAATGCAGAGAGAAAGAGAATGGAGCAATACATTAATTTCAATGTGTACGTTCAAGTTTGATGCCGCATGGCAAAGAATAAATCAGTCAAATACTGATGTAATTATAATAAAACTTAGAGTAAATGACCAGTCATCAAGGTCACACATCCTAAATAAGAGTGCATAATGGAAAACAAAACAGGTCAATGTAGATTAACAGGATATACAGCTAGAGAGGTCTAAAATCGCTTTTTATATTTTGAATCTGGCGAATCTTTAAGGGAGCCTCAGAAGATCCAAACTTTTCTAAGTGCTACATGTGCGTAGGGGACTGAATAGTGTGGGTTTATTTAAATTTGTCTCAGAGACATTGTAGAATTAAGGATGCAAGCTTTTTTTAATATACCAACTTGCTCTTTTAGTATTGTTGCAGGCCTTTCAACGTGAAAGGGATTGCTGACAAATTGGCTGTATTTAACTTTTATTGATTGGAAGTCTGAATATGCTTTGAAATATAACAAATTGTTAGCTGACCAGTAAGCGTAATTGGCTGACATAAGCTTACATTTAATTATGAACTCAATGACTTCTTTGCCGCTTGTTCTAATGGAGTTACATTTCATTTCCTTAGTAAAAAAAAAATTCTCCATAACTGCTATCAGAACCTCCTTTAAGCTAAACAAATTGCTTTCATGCCCAAATATTTTTTGGCACCTCGCTCAACATTTGGCCTTCAAAGCTCAACAGAGTGGAGTCATAAAAATGTTTTGACGTGCATGTTGCGAAGACGCTCACACTCCACCTAACAGAATTTGGTCTTCGCAACATTTGATACATATTAAGTAGAAAGGTCAACGCTGATCGTTGCTGTAAACTCTTCAAAAGTAGAATGTAGTGTACCAGCTCATCTCGGGTCCATCTGCTCGTGTTTCCCTCTGCATTGTGCCGTCGATATTCTTTATTATTGTGCTTTCGTAAACACACACATTCGGATATTTCTCCTTGTTGAATATGGAGAGACCTTTACTCGTGACACTTACCGGAAGCTCATATTTACAGGAGAGATCTGGCGCTAGCAGCGTCACAAAATGTCATCTTGGCCTGTGGAAGACCTGCCTGGGAAGTGAGATCAACCGTTACCACAGGATCACGCAGAACCAGACCTGGAGACAGCCGGCATCTATACGGAAGGGATTATTACGTTGAGATAAAGCAGCCTCGTGATTTCATTGATTGTGCGGGGTCGAGAGGCAGTTATTCACTCACGTTGCGACCTTAATACCCGCAATCACAACAGTTCTATTCACCGAGTTGTTTGCGACGGCTACTTCAACTGCAGCATCTTTAAGGGAGTAATCGCCATGATGATGAGGCATTTTGACTGATTTTGGAGAGAGAAGGAGAATAAGAGAGTGAGGGAGGGAGACAGAGAGAGAGAGAGAGAGAGAGAGAGAGAGAGAGAGAGAGAGAGAGAGAGAGAGAGAGAGAGAGAGAGATATTCCACACCTGGCGCCCATGAAATTCAACTTGCTCTTAATGTGTTGTCGCACGTCAAAAGAATTTCATTGGAAATCAGCCAAGTCTGTTTTTTCCCAAGCTATCTAAATATCAATCTAAATACTCATCAAAATGCTATTGATTTCTACAAAAGCCTTTAGAGGTGTAGACTTACGAGCATTTTTTGTTATTTGTACTTATATGATAATGAGCGCTTCAAAATGGTTTGAGACTTTAAAAAATTGTGTAACCTTTTCTTTTTTTAATTGGACAATCAATGAGCCCCAACTAAATAAAATCTAATTGGTTAGGATCGGTAGCCAAAATCTTTTTAACGTATTATTTTACGGAGCATGGGAATAAATAATACTATTCTCGAAAAATTGACTTTAAATAGTTAATAGTTGCGATTTTAAACAATAAATATAAATTCTTTCAATAGCACAGCATTATTTTTTACGAGCAATATATTTGTGGACAGAGAGGACATTTTGAAACGGAGGACGAGATGATAAATAAACAAAGTCTATCAAATGAATATCAAATAAAGGACAATGATTTACGGAGAAATAATAGACGGCCAAAAAAGATGTTAATAATAATTTAAAGATAATATAAAAAAGAGTGGCATGTAATGGATGTGTGCAGTTTTCTAAATGTGAGTTTAGTTATGCTTTGTGGGCCATTTCGTGTGTGTTTGTGTGATATTTATGGTTGTCTGGATTGCAAAAGACAATACTAGAGCCGTACATTTGCTGAGGGAGAAGTACTTAAATTAGAGACATACGGTGTATAAACAAAATATCGTAGGGAGACAAAAAGAGAATAAAAAAGAAGATTTTGAAGAGATCTGAGATGAGAAAAGGACAGAATAGACCACCTGGAGATTTCAGATGAGGTTGATTAAATCCCACACTTTTAATGAAACGAAAAATCAGAAGTAGTTATACTCGTTAGCTTCTTAGTCCCGGATTAGCTCTAGTCTCAAAAAATATATATATAACGAAACAGACACGCTATCTGATGTAGAAGGAAAAGTATCGTCAAACGTAGAAAGTACTTCGCTACCTCCGACTGGAGCACTGACGGTAGTTATTAAAGTACTGCCTGAACTTGTCCGGGTATGTTGTATATGTACCGCTCACAGGTACCGGCTGGATCAAAGTCCGCAAGCGGTGCTGCTGTAGCCTCAGCAACATCTTGTACTGCGTGACTCCGCTTCATCTGCCAAAAGGACGAAGTGCACTAACTGCACACCTCCTAGTGGACCAGAAATTCAAGGCATCCTTTTCTTACGAAATCAACTGTGAAAAGCTCATGTCTTGCAGTACATGAACAAATAAATATATTTAAATTCTTAAAAAAGTTTCATAACTGATCGCATTTTCCTTTACATTTTTACATCTGTTGTTGGAGTTATTTTACTGTATTAAACTGGACAAAAAGGAGTTTAAAGACCAAATGGAAAACGCTCTGAAAGATGAAACAAAATAATAAAGAAAGATTTATGAAGGAAGCTGTGTGTCAAATTAAACTCGTATCTGTATGTAATCCTTACTATAAAACTTGCGAATCTGTGAAAGGGTAAATTAACAAGACAAGATCAAAATTTCTCACAGGTCACCATAACATATCTTCACGTTATCTACTCCTCTCGTACAGTAATATAGAAAGCACTGGTGTGTTGTATAGAATTTTATATCTCACAAACTTTGAAACCCAAGATAAGAGTAGTAACTGTTTTATGGGGAAAGATAATCTCTCCCCAAGAAATGGGGGCTATAAGTATAACAAGAAAAGAAAGTACAGAGGTCAATTTTTTCTCGAGAAAGGTCATCAATGCACTTGCTCTTGTTATGCTCTAAGTAAATTAAGCCTTTATCACTGTATTTTACAGAAGATACATTTTCGGAACAGTGTAAGAAAATAAGTACGATTAGAAAAAGAGATAAAAACAAACAACAAAATTAATTTTGTTGTGCAAACTTGAGAAAGTATGGATATGGAAAACGGTTCATGTGGCATGAAGGTGGGGTTTTTAAGTGGAGAACTGGGGGAATATAATCATCTCGAACTTATTTCCTTCGACCGAGGCATTTTCTCTCTCTCTCTCTCTCTCTCTCTCTCTCTCTCTCTCTCTCTCTCTCTCTCTCTCTCTCTCTCTCTCTCTCTCTCTCTCTCTCTCTCTCTCTCTCTCTCTCTCTCTCTCTCTCTCTCTCTCTCTCTCTCTCTCTCTCTCTCTCTCTCTCTCTCTCTCTCTCTCTCTCTCTCTCTCTGCCTCTCTTTCTTTCTACATCAGCTTATCTATCTATCTTTCTATTTTTCTTTCTATTATGTTTCTATCGATCAACCTATTTTTTTTTTTTACTCCTTTCTTTTTTCTCTTTATTTTATTTCCATTCTCTTTGCACTTCCCTTGCTCATCCATCTCTCACTCCGAAAATACATGCTGCTATAAAAAGGATTTGTTGCATTATGAGAAAGAAAAAGTGAAAGAATAGTTGCGAAAAGAAGCATGAAAAACATTGTGCGACCTTCAGAGTTATTCTTTTGAAGGTGAATGAATTTTGTATTCCCATCTAGTTCTCGAAAGGCGTTTTTGCCATAAAAAAAAAGATAAGGCAATTACAAAAGATTGAAAAAGCCTGTTCACAGGTCAAGTATGGTCTGGACTGTAAACGGTTTTTGAAAAGCATTCTTGGATGAAGAGATCTCGTGAATGATCCTCTGGCATTTTGATGGTCTGGTAGTTGTGTTTACCTTTCAGAACCCGCTCGCCCCACGAGAAGATGGAGTGGCCTCTTATGATGACAGCTATGGAGTGACCTGCTCTGGCATTGCTTCAAGCGAGCTAACTTGGCAAGACCACGGTAAACGAGTTACTTAACTCAACACGCTGATGTTGTGAAAGTGGGTCCGACTCCAAAGAAGCGGCATTGAAGTGTCACTTTTTCCGTTTATAACCGGTGTATGGGCTGGAAACTTGTTTTAGTGTCCAGTTCTAATTAGCTGTCAGCGGAATGAGCACACTTGACTCGTTCCATGTGTAAAGTGAAGTATAATGTTACTTTGAGGGTTACATCTCTCACTTATCCCTTGCCCTTTGATAATGATAGAGGCTAATGTAAACTTTTTCAAACAATTTGATATAGCAATGATTCTACCGTTTCTCGTTTCAATCTGCTTATATTCAAGTTCAAGTCAAGTTAATATCAGGTCTGAAAGATACCCCTAGCCAAGAGTAGCTATGGAAATACATTTTGTACAAGACCATACAAATTTTCCTGAAATACAAGATTTTAGGGAATTTTTTATTATCATCTTCAAGAGATCGAATATGTCTAAATTACATGTACTCTTATAACTAGGGTGTAATAGGTATTATCCTTTCGTTTTTTGGGTTGTTTTTTTCTTGGTTTTTTTTTTTTTTTTTTTTTTTGGTGTTTTTAATGTGTCTGTACTCAGAATCGTTTCCAGTGCATTGACAAAGTGGCCGAAGTTATTTTGTTAACGAATATCCTTACTCATAATAACACACAGTCGTCGGCTTTACTTACATCTTCAACGTTGAAAAATATGAGTGGTAGGTGATGGAGAAAACTTAGGAAAACTTGTTGTTTGTTTTAAAGTTTTTTCTTTTTAGGTCTGTATAACGGTAGAACATATTTCCAAACTGAGGATGAAAGAGCCAACAAAAACATAGCGATGGCGTGTAACGTGCGCGCTATCTTCCATCTAGGTGCCAATCACCCTTCACTTGTGGACCGCTGAAGTTAGAGGCATAACGGGCAACTCTCGATCCATGTAGGTCACTCCAATCAGGAAGAGTGAAGAGAGGCAGGGTTTTTATTTTATTTTTCTTCTTCTTACATCTTTTGGGGAAAACATCCACTGCCTTCACTATTTGTTCTGTTTATAAATATTGAAACTTCTTGGGTATATGTTTGACTCAATGGTTCATTGAGTGCGAACTGAAAGAATCTTAAACAAGATACCTATCAATGGAATCGCAATCTTGAAGATATCATTTTTGCTGACAAGACAAAATTCCTTAAAGAACAGACATTTTGTAACCTCCTCTAAAAAAATTAAGAATAAAAGCAATTTTAAGTACAAATGTACCAAATAAAATGATTTTTTTGCAGAAGAAACTTGGGAAAATAATAAAATGGCTTAAAAGCTGCATTTCGATTCGCTCTGTTTGAATCCCATCTAGAAAGATTGGTTGCCCCAATCTGGTTATTGGAAGATTATGAAAGAATTATAGATCAATCAAAGTCAGTCTGTTTAGCCCAAAGATTTGAATTTTCTGCTTTTCTATCTTTTTAAAAGAAATGAAAAAGAAATGTCAAAAATTTTTTAAAGAATATTATCAAATTATATAAATAGTTAAGGAAGGAAAAATGTTAAGGAAATTGTATGCGTAAAAAATAAAAATAGGAAAATATCCTTGCGTAGCACATTCAAGGCGGAACTAAGATTTAATTCAACATTACATTTTCGATGGATGGAGCAAGCAAAGTATGTTTTTTTGTAAATATGAGTTATAGGCTATACTCAATACGAGGAAGACATTGTGATATACAATCTTTGGATACAGCCGCTGGTTCAGAAATACCATGTTGGCAACAGCAATGTTAAAGGAAAAAAATCAAATTTTCGTCTAAAAACTTCAAAAGATTTAGATTAGAAAAAGAAAAGTTTTAATGCATAAGGTGTCAAAAAATGTTTCAACATAATGATTTCTTTGTGCTATCATGTGCCATATTTTCAAATATAGAGGAATCTAAAGGATATTCCAGGAGGAAGAATGAAAGGAGCAAGAAAAATCAGAAAAGGCGAAATTCAAAGCGATGAAAGTGAAAAAAAAGAAGACGAAGAAGTGGAAAAATAACAAAAACAAGAGCAACACAGAGGCAGCAAGAAGGAAAACATCTCATCATCGACTGTGACGGAAAGGGAAAAAAATGATGATCAAATGGGTATCACAAGTATATTTTGTGAAGTCTAAGGAATAAAGTTTTCTGTTTCTTCCTTTTAAAATAGTCACAACTGAGTCAGAATCTCTATGGCCGGAACAGAGAGGCTGTCGACACTGCAGCAACAAAAAGAAGAAAAACATCTGATCATCAACAATGCTACAAAGAAAAAAAAATATGGTCAAAGGGATATAACAATTGTTTCTTTGAGACTATGGAATTAAGTTTTTAGTTCCTTCCCTTGCAATTGGTCATCACTGAATGGTAACAAAATCAATATACCCGAATGTTTAAAAACGGCTACATCATGCCCTTTATTTGCAGTTTTATATGTGCTAACTGCTAACTTTGAGTACTGGTTGTGGCTCTTTTCTCTTCTATCATGGCGAAGCGTCTAGTGATCGGCAGGTGTGCAGAGAAATGAGACAGGCAAATGTTATTGGATGAACTTCGAATCGGCCAAAACATATTTGCGTTAATTTTTTGCGTGAAGAACTTTAATTTCCATACAGGCTTAATCACTAACTTAAAAAATCATAATCTTGAAAATTTTGAAACTTTAGTTACGAACTTTATATGTTTTTTTATGATTTTTTTCATCAATGAATCCTATTTTATAAAAGAAAAAAATTATATTGTGAATTATAATGCGCAAAATAAGTCAGTATGTTAGGCAATTTTGCATACATTAGAAGTTTTGACTAGGCACTATAAAAAAACGATCACTGTTCAAAATATCCTTCGCCTGAAATCATATAACAACTGAGAAAAGAAGGAATATCCGCTTCAAGCGAAAGGGACACATCTCCCTAACAAAATAAAAAGTATATAAAACAACATTTGAACAGAGGGATCAAGTCGGAGAACTTCCCGAAAGTCGACAAGAAAGCTTTGAGAAATCCTTTGCTTGTGTTGCAGAAACAATTCAGATAATTTTTTCTCCGTTTTTATTTCAACAAACACTCTAAAAACACTCTCCTTTGCCAAGGCTAGAATCTATAAAGTTGATGAAGTGCAGCCCGAATGATTTGCCAAAAACTTAATTTTTGATTATTTTCATGTGAGATTTTCAAATCCCCATAAAAAATAGTAGGATCTTGTCTGTTTCTTATGAATTCGAAAATATTTATTTCTATACTATAAGAATCGGTTATCTCAAAATTTCTACTAAAAGGCACTTTTTTTTCTCCTTCACAAGTGTATCAGTACATTGCCGATTACTCTGGTAGGATATTATACTTTGAATCCGCTTGTACAAAGAAACGAAGAAAGAAAAAAGCTTGGAGAAAAAGTGTAAGTTCACGCAGAACCTTGGAAGAGGAAGGCGTCTCTCCGATTTTCGTAACACTAAAATAATACTGAATTTGGCTTTGCCAAGAACCACTGATCTGAGCTCAAAAAGTGATCGTGAGTTTCAAATGACTTATTCCATTCAGTCATTTTTAATGATTCTGTACTTACACAACTCTACATGCCTTTGTTTTCGAATGATCGGAAAACAAATGGATGATAGAAGTCTAAGAAAGCCTGCTCTTAAAATAGCTATTTTGCTCTACATGTGTGCTATGTGACAAGCTTCAAGTATTAATATTGGGCGGAAAATACTTCCTTGATATAATCAACATTATAGAACTCACCGTATTGAAAATATAGCACAGTCTGAGAAAATGAAAACAGAAACATTATCTCTTTCATAAATTGTAAAGAACAATTATAATAGAGAACTTCTTTTTTTTTCTTTTAGACCTTAAGTTGGTGGGAGATAGATTAAAATTGAAATGAAATAGCGTGTTCATGTAAATAATAATTATATAATGATAATCACCCGCGTTTGTCAACATCTTCTAAGGGATTCCTGAGACTTGGATAAGGTACGTACAGATTTTATTCCGAGGATGCACAGATAGATTCACTCCAAAATAAGTTAGCGAAATGTTGCAGTTTGTCCCAAATCAGTGCAAACATCTGCAATTTAAACAATGCAGTGGGAAATACATTTGAACTCACATTCGTCGATGTGGTATCTTTTTATATAAGTGTATTCTCGCTCATAACAGATATTTTATTTTAAAAATAATATAGAAAAAAAGCGTGTGAAAGTTTACCAAAATAATAATCAGAGCGACTAAATAGGGGTTAAAATCAGATTCTACCGAAATTGTACAGTATTTTAGGTAATAAGGCAAAAAGGTTCATTGCTAAAATATTATCTTATCTTTTGAACGAATGTACTAAATATGATTATTGTCGTTGAAAAAATTAACAATTTTCTGAAAGCAATTCTAAGGGATGATCTATTAGTTTTTACAAACTTACAATTTGAACTTTCTTTTATCTGGATTAGAAAAAATGGGAAATTACGTCGACCGCTCTAAACTATGTAATCTGTGCGTTATACGCAGTCATACGAGCTGAAAAGCGTGATCCCTAAGAGATCTCAATTTTCTCAAATGACAAGAGCTTTTCAAAAGTACTAATTTGATCTTACCTTGAACTCCACGTATCTACAATGTTAAAAAAAAGATTCTGGATCTACGTCTTAATACCGCAAAATGAATAATGGAAAGAATATGTCTGACTTGAGAAGGAAATTAGAATGAGCGTAAAATTTAGAAATACTGAGAAGCAAGCCAAGATTGAGAACTTGAAACATGAAGAATAGAAATGAATAAAATTATTTTAAGTTGCGAACTTTGCATCCTGTTAGACAATACAGTTGCAATTGTTCGTATTTCTTGTCATTGCGCTATTTCAAAATACTAATTATAATCATCCAGTCTTCCTTTGTAGTGTATTTATCCCAGACTTTGCACAACAGAGCATTTTAAACACCTAAACCACAAGCACTGAAGTGTCGCTGCTTGTCAAATGCTGATTTTAGAGCTAGAGCATAAAATCACTTTGTGTAAACTCGAGCTGTGGCAAGCGTAGCTTCTTGAAGGGCAATTTATGGGGGAGTTTTCTGGGGTTTTTTTTTTTTATTCGTATTAACAGACCATAACATTCCACGGTGTTAGTTACGCATGTTACACAATCTCAGAGCATTGCTAAGGACTGGCCATCATCCAGGCGGCCGGTCTGAGACCAGATAAACATTGCCTTTTGCAAATAATTATAATTACACCGGGGGCTGTTTATGAATAGCTTTGTTAAGCGCTGAGTCATGGATCTGACGAATTTATTAATGTGAGAAGCTGCAGGTTGATGCCATCTTGATCCATAACGGATTAAGTGTAATATGCTTGGATCAGGAGATTCCTGCAACATCAGAAAAGAATAGGCGGCTAGCTATAAAAATTCAGTCCCATTAATAGATTTTTTTTAAAGTTCATTATCATGCAGGTTTAAATAAATGCGCAGCTATTAATTTCCATTATGCACTTTTATGCGGGAATTCAAAAACTTCTTATTTAATTGTAATTATGTTGAAATAAAAAAAATCCTAAAACAAATTTCGAAGATACAGAATTAGTTGATTTCCCATATTGCAAACATGTAGAAAGTAACTTTGCTTCTGATGAAGTGGGACAAAGAGGCAGATAATTTCAACATGAAGTTTTGTGGTCTGTTGCTTTCATAGTTACTTCCCCTACATTATAATAACAAACAGGAAGAGGCTAGGTAACGTCTTAATGGAGGGCACCTGGACTCCACAGAACCTAAAAATCATCATAGTCAAAAAAAACTTCAGGTACCATCAAGCTTGAATTTATTCTTTTGGTGTTTGTTTTTCTTTCCAGTTGCAGAGAGAAGCTTGCGCATTTAGGCTCTTTCTTTTTCTATTATTTGCATCTTTTTTTGCAACCTTTCTCCTTTTTTTTTTTTTTTTTTTTTTTTTTTGGCTTCACTTATTCCATTCATGTATGTAAAAAATGCGATCAGTAGATATGGACTTTTTAAGCCGGAATACTCGGATTTACGACTTAGGAGAAAAAAAGAATCAAAAGGTAAGAACAAAGGACGTCATCATAAAGTATTTATTATATCATTTCATAAACCTGCCAATGGAATATTTCTTGAAGTGTTGACTACTATAAATTAAACATATTTGCAGATATACAGATCGATAGATAGATAGATAGATAGATAGATAGATATAGTTTGAAGATAAGTTGGAATAATTGATAAGAGTGCTCAACTGTGGGAGCATTTCATAGATATAGAAGATCTTACCTTAAATTTTCTGCATGCTACACTTGTGTTTCAAGCGGAGGACAAAGGTGTCGCCACCTATAGATAGATAGATAGATAGATAGATAGATAGATAGATAGATAGATAGATAGATAGATAGAGAGAGAGAGAGAGAGAGAGAGAGATATTGATAGATAGATAGATAGATAGATAGATATAAACCCTAAAAAGAGAAAAAGATTCCTTTCCTATTATGTTTTCAGCTTAAGAACATCAGAGAGATTAATGAATAAGCTGTACTCATTTATTTTTAACTGGAGACGCTTCGCTTAAAAGATTTAGGAAGTTGTTGTTTTGTTGTTTGTTTGTTGTTTTTTTGTTGTTGTTGTTGTTGTTTTCCTTCGTTTCTTCGAATTGGACAATTTTTATTCATCTGTAAAGAATCCAGCGAGCTTACCGCTGTTGATGTAATCAACTGTTATCTCTACAATGCCCAGGATGACTGACATTCTAGCTGAAGCTTTCTTGTTTAGGCTACAACAATAGTTGCTATTATTTCACCACTGACTTCAGTGAATGAAAATGGAATGCTTCATTCCACTTGCGGGTTTAATTAATGCTAGATCAAAATAATTATGACCATACCGTAAAATTGAATGGTATGGTTAGCATTCTCTTCATTTGAAACTTGTCACGTTTTCAAATCAAAGCTGATTGTTTACTTCTTTTGTTTTCTCACGTTGCAACAGATTTTCGGTTTAATATGGTTTCTACGCTCATCCGACTTTAATTATGACCTTTTTTTTTTTTTAATTGGCTATTCACATCATCCCACAAGGCTCTTTTATATTGAAGCTTAAAGACAAGTATTTCAATCTCGCTCTTAAAGCAGTGGCCTTGGACATCGGTTGTTTTGTCAGCTCTGAAGGTTGGATCATTGAGCTCTCCGACCATGGGGCATCTTTAATATTTAATATCATCTGAGCAATGTCAAGCTAAAGGAACGAAAAGTCGAGGTTGTTTTGATATAAAACCCTTGATGTCAAAAGGAGCTTAAAGTACAGAAAGGACGGTTTCATATACAGACATGTTGTTGCGCGCCTGTACTTTTAAGAAAGAAAAGTGGGATTTACTATGTCCATATAGAACACCCTATAGTGAATTGTTGTGATTTGTAGTAGAAGCATAACAAAAATAGCCCCGCATATTTCCAAAACTGGCTTTATTAAATCCGTTTAATGAGGTTCGTATAGGATATTAATGTTACCCAATGACTTTAGGACATATTTCTGCTAGAGATTCTGTAGAATATTAAACTTTTATCACGCGCATGCTGTGAAGCTTACCAGTCAGCCATGAGTCACAGAACTTCATACTATAATCCCCAGGAAACAATGAAGAAATCCGTTGCAATCTTTCGTTTATTCTAATCCAACTGATCTTATTGTATATATTGTATATTTCGCAGTAGCTTTGTCCAGTAGCTTATGATGGACTGTAGGGAGTAATTGCGAGAAGTTGGAGCTTGTTCATGTTTGAAAGATACATTGATCCGTAACAAATTAGATAGATCTGTTTCTACCTTACACCCGCGCTGGGTTTTCTTACGGTATCCGCTTATTTCCCCCACCTAAAGCTGCTCCACATAGATATTTACACGACAGTTCATGCATCTGATTATTTTGAGAGATTCATACCGAGGCAATTAGACAGTGTCTTGTCTTAGAATTTCTATTAAATAAATATAGTATGTATTCCTTTATTATCATTTGGACAGAACCTCTCTTATCCCATGGGATGCAACAACTGATGAGATTTGTTAGATCTTTGAATATGTTAACAAGTAACAACAAGATCATACGGCATATTCTTTACCAGTTGCTTATTATTTAACTTCTAATTTTTTTAAGGTTTAAAAATGATTTCCATAAAGTTTTGAAAGCCAAAACCCAAAAGGTATGGAAAGTGAAGATGATGGCAATATTAAAATAGACCAGGAAATAACCGCGCGCATGCCTCTTATTGTTTTTTATAAGAGTTTCCATTCAAGAAAACGAATATATCATTGTTCAAAATATCGCAGCAAGACTTAGTAATAACAATGGGCAACTGCCGGTGGCGCTTCGTTTCTTTGGTGTTTTCAATTTGTTTTTTATTTTTTTTCCCCCACAATCTAGATGACTAATATTGTACGTGTATTACAGATGAGGGATAGAGAGGCTACTTCATGTGTTTCTCGGCTGCAAGGAACAAGAATAAATCATTTGCGTTTTCTGAAATCAGTTATGATTCATATTTCAATATCAATACTTCTAGATAATGAAAGATATTCTTCCTCAACATGACAGAACTCACTCTTTGCTATTATACAGATTCTCAAAACTAACAGTAAAGTAAGTGTAAAAGTGGACTGAACCCATCGAGTGTGTCATGATGATGTTCCCAGTGGTGAGCGGGGAGCCACGGGGAGGGGCAGGTTTAGATAGAGTCAGCATTGATCAAGGAATTTCCAGGAAAATGTAATGCGGAATATCCTGTAGAAAGAAGAGAGGCCGGGGAAGAGGGGGCCGTTGTGGCAGGTTCTGGAAATCATTTTGAGAGTCATGGTTATTTGACGAATCCACGGGTGCATAATGTTTAAAGCGCGTTTAGCAAATTTTAATTTTCTAAATTTTTTTTTTATTCTGTTGGTTCTTCATTGATCCTGTTGACCAAATTATAATAAATAATCCTATTTGCTGGGCTGTTAACCTATTTATGGAAAAAAATTGCCGAGCTTTTTTTTTCGTCTTTGATGTGTTTAATCTTATTTGAAAACACATACTCTGGAGGTGGGAAATTTAATCATCATTATGTAAAATGTTCTCAGCATTTAGAATGTGTTAAACGAATGTGACGTTACCACAAACATAATCAAATCATTACTTGAAACAAACACTCATAACGTTTACGTTCATAACACCACTATCACATATTGCTGCAATTATTCAACAGAAACGAGGACAAACAAGTATTGTAATGCTCACATGGTGAGCAATTACTGTAGTCTTCTTACACAACCGCCGTCGAGATTAGTTCACGTATTTCATTTGCATCTAGATCATTCCACGTTCCTGGTACTTCAGGGATTGTTCCTTCCACAGACTCTCATAAGAATACCAATAGATAACTGCACGCAACGGCTGAGTAATCAGGTAATCTTGTCAGATTGAGTCCGAGTCTCTTGCTTGCTCCGTGCAGGTTCCGCGATACATTTTACTCCCGACCCAATCAATAAAGATGGAATGAAATTCAGGCTTGGCTTTTGCTTGAGTAAATACAGACGCAGTTATCCTTCTTGGTGTAAAAAAAATAATAACAATTAAGCGTCTGATGTGAATAAACACACTCAAAGTAGCCATTGTGAGTCAGCAATGAAAAAAAATGTGATGAATATTTAGAAATGCATTTTGCAACTGTTGTGGAAAAAAATCCATGATTATTGGACATGGTGAAAGTTTAAAAAAATTTTAATCAATCAGGCAGTTAATTTTGCAAACATTAATACTGGTATTATGAGAGTAAACCAAAAAAAATAGAAAAAGAAAAAAAAATGGAGGGTATAAAGAGAACTCATTTTTTTTAGAAAGCGAAAATTTGGCCGGTGTTCATTTTCAACTTAGAAGATGTTAAGTATTAAAATTGAATAGATGAAGAAAAAAAACCACTCCCGTTTTACCAACTATAAATATTTGCATTTTAGCAGTGGTCAATTCTATATATTAATTCAGAGACTTACTGGAGTTCAAAGCATCTTAATCTGCCATTGTTTCCTTAGTGCATCATTTATGGAAAAAAGAATAGAAAGCTATAACTTCACTTTATAGTTCTTAAGAGCAAAGAAAAATGATTAAAAAACACAAACTGCTACTTCATGAAGTTTTGATCTAACTTGGAGAAGGTTTTGTCAAATCTGTGACTTTTCGTTTAAAGGCTATATATATATATATATATATATATATATATATATATATATATATATATATAATATAGCCTTTAAACAATATACATATTGTCCTAAGCTTGATATAAAATAAGAAAATGTCACTTAAATTGTACGGATCAGATAGTAAGGAAAATATCTCCACTTCTTTAATCTTCGTACTTAGTTGGGTAGAGTTAAAAAAAAACAAATAATAATCTCTTAATAATGGAGTTAGGCGAAAAATGAGGACCGCCTAACTGAGCACTTCTACACCACCTAGGCGTGTCAACTTTGGCATAAAGTTGTAAATTGCACGAAAGATTGGAGTGGTAATATTATTTTCCACCAAAATAGCATTTTTTTTAACTTAAAGGTAAAAATGTGATTATTATTTTCGTTACAGAAAAAGGCGAATGTGCGAAATATTTTCTGTAAGCACAGTTGGGCAGAGATGGCAGGAATGAAACTAAGCCTATAATGGAGGCGGCGGCAGTTCTAAAATCGTCTAGAAGAGATCGAATTAAAGAATCTAAAAAAGTTGCTTGGATATAGATTCTAGATTGAGGGCCTTGATTTTTACATCAGCTAGAATCAAATCAAAAGGTTAATATCTAGATCTAGATAGGTCTAGATTTTACTTTTATGCTAAGAATTTCCAAAGAATTTAAGATCTCGATTCACATGCTGTGTTAAGATTGTTAGAGATATCTAGATTCTAGGTAAAAATAGATAGGTGGAGGCTTATATCTTGATCATGTTAATAAAAGGAGAGATATGAAGACATAAGCCTATTTAATACACATACGCACTCCAGCCCCGGTAAATTGATACGATGTTTCATTCGTAGAACGGGCTTTTCAGCTTATATAAATTTTTAATAATGACAAACAAAAAAAAGATCATAACTATTTTAAGTATGAAATATAGATTTTTAAATGTTATATAGATATTGAACAATCGCTTTTGACTATTTTTTACGTAAAAACATTTTTTTTTTAAGTTGAGAAGGTATGCAAAGATAATCATCTCAAATGATTATGAATATGGCTTAAAAGTTTTGGTGTTTTGAAATTACAAATGGATGGAAAAACACTTGCTCTTGCTCAGAGCGATTTAAATATCTTGTTCGACTGAAAGAAAAACTGAAGGTACTTAAACAGAAACATATCTTTACTTGCATTCATTCGTTTTTACATCATGATTAACCGAGCCATTTAGAAAACCCATTTATCTCGTGCATTTCAATGAATGCAATTTGTATTGGAATTTTGAATGATACACTGGAGATGTATGTGATTCTCAAGAAAAATTATTATCTTCCTCAATATTGTTCATCGGACAACGCCACCTTCTTTCTCTACCTATCTATTTTTGTACTTCTCCATCTTCCTTTTTCCCTTTCTTTTTATCCCTCTGTCATTCCCTCTCTTTATCATTCGCTCTGTCATTCCCTCTCTTTATCATTCGCTGCACATGCTATAGCGCTAACTCTGTTTTGACAGTTTCTTTTTCAACTTGGAATGACGCACTTTTACTGACGATGATGTCAAACTTCCTGAATGAACATCGGATTTTATTTATTCACTCAGCGATCAAAAATGTTTTAAAATAATTATGCAAAGACAGTGTCCAAAGTAATTTTTCTTTCTTTGGGATCTAATTATTCAATTACAAGCCAATGATCAAAAATGCAAGTAACCTGTACATAATATTCAAGTGATCTATACTGTTCAATGTTATTGGCAGAGCTAGGAATGAAAATAATTATATTAAAGTACTTTATTAGAATAGGAACGGGCTTCTCCGTGAGAGACAAATTTTACTAACGACTGGACATCCGTGTACTTTAGATGTTATTAGTGCCTGCACTATGCCCACCTGAGACTTAACTAATTCTGGAGACACGATAATTTTTTTTATTTTTTTTTGGGCATGCACTTTTCAAAACGCATAAAGCTGTGAAAGGACACAGCATTTTGTGTAGTCTCTCTCTCTCTCTCTCTCTCTCTCTCTCTCTCTCTCTCTCTCTCTCTCTCTCTCTCTCTCTCTCTCTCTCTATCTATCTATCTATCTATCTATCTCTCTCTCCCTCTCCCTCTCTCTTTCTCTCTCTCTACTTCTCTCTCCACCCCTCTCTCACCCTCTTCCATTCTCTCACTCTCTATTTTTCTGTCTACTTTACTACTGCCCCCCCCCCCCCTTTTTTTTTTTACCTCAGACAACATTATTTCATGTTCATACTTTTTCAAGTTTTGTTTTTCAAAGAAAACTACATTCAAATGACGTTTAATATCCCCAATAGAAATGTACTACTTTACAAAGAGATATATTCGAAGTTTTATTTTTTTCACATTTTGCCAAATCGTAATATTATTCCTTGTTAATCATTATGAACTCTAATAGGAAAGAGCCGGCATTGTTTCTCATATTAATTTTTTTTAGATACACTCCCACATGAGTTTTAAGACAGCTTCTCACATGAACGCCAATTACACGAAAATCCTTATGAATGAAAAAGCTTACTGTCATTGTAATAACTTTTCTTGTCCTTTGCAGGTTACCAGTGGCTAACATTACCGTTCGATCTCACAAACTATATTTTCCTCAACTATTTCGTGACCGAGCTCGGGTTGCTCATGGCGGCTAGAGTAGCAATACAAGAAAGTTGAAGTTCTAGAAGGTCTAAATTCGTGCAACTTGAGCGGATATTTGACTACCACATGAAATCCAACCTCATGTCTCTTCTGACAATGCGCTGATGAAAATAAATTCATTTCTTGTGTGCAGATTGCATGCCTGAACAATGAGTTATTGATTGGACCCAATTTTGTTGCTCTGAGAACAAGATCGTCGGCGGAAATTATTAAAAATCCTGAAACATTATTGTAATCTTAAGTGCGACAATTGTCTCAACTGCCGTCACTAGGAGCAAGTGAGAAATAGGTGAAGATATATATATATAACCGTTAATGATTTTTGCAAGAATTAAATGTACAGCCCAAGATTGTTCCATACCTTTATTGAATTTTTGCCTTGTGGGTGTGAAATTATAGCGATTATCTCCCCTTGAGGCAATAGTAGAGCAAAAATTAAACGGGTCGGTGAGTCCAAATAGAGAATACGATGCTTTATAGATCTTGTGCAGGATGGTTACATTATAAGCTGGATCAGAGATAAATACCTTTCACCGCATGTTACAGATTACAGAGTAGGCGAGACAGCAAATGACAATCAATTTAAATATGCACAATTAATTCTGAGCGTTAGGCTTAGAAATGTCTCGAAATATTTAGCAAATATTGACGCTTAAAATATAATGAAAGTAACAATATTCTCTAAGTTTAAACTAGTTATTTTTTAGATCTTATATTGTTCTGATTTTTTTTAACTATACTCCTAAGAAATACGATTTTGTTTAATATTTTTTTTTCCAGCTAAAGAATGAATTTTCCGGGATCTTTCATTTAGAGACTCAGAGAGAGAGAGAGAGAGAGAGACAGACAGACAGACAGACAGACAGACAGACAGACAGACAGGCAGAGAGACAGACAGACAGACAGACCAAAGAGAGAAAGAAAAATAAAGAGAGGTGTTTAGAACAGGGATGCCCAATAAAAGTTGATTTGACAACGGTTCAAGCTTGGATTTTAGCATTTTGCACAACACGACTAAAATAGTAAATACTTAAGTATAGTTAATAACTCAACATATCTATATTTTTTTCACTCAAACTAAAAAAAAAATTAAGTAGATTCTGATGATGCCAAATGAGAATCTTTGTCGATGGTGATTGACGTGTTATCTCTTGTTCTCAGTTCAATGATGGCGCCATTTCAATAGCTAAAAAAGCAAACAGAGGGGATTACAGGATATTTCAAAAAGATAACTACTTTTTATACTTCTATCTGCAAGATTAAAAATAATTACGTTTCACCCTTTTTTCCCTCGGTCTTTGTTTAATCTCTACATGTAAAGCAAACTCAATATCCGTGATGAAACGCAGGCAGATCATTACAAGTTTAATGATTGTCATGCAGATTGCGAAATTGGTGGTGAATTAGTTTCGCAAATCCTCACAAAATGATCTGTGTGGGAGGGAGCTAACATATAATCGTCAAATCACTAGTATAACGCGCTAAATACAAGACCTTACTCAGATTAAAATAAGTTATTTAAGTTTGTTGAAAAAGCAATTACTTGTAGTAGGGAAATGTTTTATGATATATAAAGACAGTGATTATGTGATATTAAGCGCTGTAATTTTTTTGGAAATAACAGTGTAAAGAAAAGAATAATTATGTCGTTATGGAGAAAATAATACATATTCTCGGCAACAACTGAATTTAAGTTAAAAAAGAAATAGTCTATTCACAGATATACTTCATATTCTAGCTGCTATGCATTGAAAGACTGAAAATAAAAAATTTAAATCGTGTTCTCGTAGGCCGAATGGAAAGGCCATCTAGTAACTGAGGTATATCACAATGAATAAAAGAGAGAGAGAGAGAGAGAGAGAGAGAGAGAGAGAGAGAGAGAGAGAGAGAGAGAGAGAGAGAGAGAGAATACTTAGATTAGAGCTAATCTACTTGGCTAAATGAACCTCCCAAAGATCTTATAATTTTATATGAGTTTGGCAAGCTCTGCCAATACAGAAAGTTGCCCATTTACCAAGGCCATCTTTTTTTTTTGTATAAGCAAATGAATAAAACATATTTACTTATACGGTCGGTCGCAATATTTCAAGGACATTTAAATTTTTTTATTATTTAAGTTTACTATATACCAGTTACATTTTTTCCCCCTTAATTTACATTCGTTGCTTTTTTATGTTGTTTTTTTTTCTTTTTTAATTTTTTTTTTTATGTGAGGGGGTGGGGGCATTTTTTTGTCATGTTTTGTAAGTTCTTTTGTTCTACACTGATCAACTATAACTGCTTGTAAGAATTCGCTTCTTTAATATATTTTAAAGAACCGCATAAAAATTATATTTGGCTTCGTTCAATTTGTTTCAATTTCTTTGATTGAAATTACCAAAATGTAAATGTAATTATTTTTCTTCTTGTGTTTATTATCATCATCATTATTATTATTATTATTATTATTATTATTATTATTATTATTATTATTATTATTATTATTATTATTATTATTATTATTATTATTATTATTATTATTATTATTATTATTATTATTATTATCATTATTATTATCATCATCATCATCATCATCATCATCATCATCATCATCATCATCAGCATCTAGTAGTAGTAGTAGTAGTAGTAGTAGTAGTAGTAGTAGTAGTAGTAGTAGTAGTAGTAGTAGTAGTAGTAGTAGTAGTAGTAGTAGTATTAGTAGTAGTAGTAGTAGTAGTAGTAGTAGTAGTAGAAGTAGTAGTAGAAGTAGTAGTAGTAGTAGTAGTAGTAGTAGTAGTAGTAGTAGTAGTAGTAGTAGTAGTAGTAGTAGTAGTAGTAGTAGTGGTGGTGGTGGTGGTAGTACCAGCAGCAGCAGCAGTATCAGTAGTAGTAGTAGTAGTAGTAGTAGTAGTAGTAGTAGTAGTAGTAGTAGTAGTAGTAGTAGTAGTAGTAGTAGTAGTAGTAGTAGTAGTAGTAGTAGTAGTAGTAGTAGTAGTAGTAGTAGTAGTAGTAGTAGTAGTAGTAGTAGTAGTAGTAGTAGTAGTAGTAGTAGTAGTAGTAGTAGTAGTAATTGTTGTTATATTTATTACGTACTGATATAGATTTATCGCTAGTCAAGTTTATAAACAAAACATTTTGTATATGATCTTTAAAGCAATGCATTCTCGATTTGAATCCGCCTGCTCATTTAAATTTTTTTCTCTACAATGTTTCAAGAAGAGATTATCCAAGAATTTCATATCCATGAGGTAAAATTCATGTGAAGTATAGAATAGTCGGAAATTTGAAACTAAAAGTGCACATTCAATCAATAATTTCTAGGCTCTTGTCGATATTAAATAAATTACTTTCTAATACGATCAGAATGACATTCCTTCTTTTCTGCATGTTAACTTACCCGTGCAAGTAAATGATTATCGAAATGAATCAATATTCCCAGGGAAAAATATATGATATGAAAACTTTCATGTTCATGATTGTGTGTTTTATTACACCTGGGGGTGATATCTTTTGTCGTACATCGTTTTATTCATATTAGAGTTAGCCAAAGCAAGTAAAAAAAAAAGCTAAATGCTACCATTCATATTTCTTCCTAGTCTCTTATCCAGCCTTGTTACAGCTTATGTTTTAGGAGTTAAAAAGTTCATCGCAAATTAATATACATGATCTTATGCATGGCCTACTTCGGCTGCCTTTTTTGGAGTCAGTACATATGGCTTCTCTGTTGCCAACAAATTTACACGGCTCTGGAATAAAACTCTGCGAGTTAGATCTTGTATAATATTTATTTGGAGGATGAGAAAATTACTATAAAGATTCGTAAAAAATAAGTAGGATGGAACCAACCAATCTTCTTAATATATATTACATGTATTTAGGTAGATAGATGGGTCGATAGATAAAAAGATATTTAGACAAATATGTAGATAAGTTGATAAATAAACGTAAATTTAATATTTTGCCATCATCGGCATCAATTATCAATATTGCGTTAACTGCATATGTTTCTTTTTAATTGGAAACGTTTCACAAGAGATATTTATTATTTAAGCTTATCCTTCATAACTGAGGAATATACAGCTATCTCTCTGATAAATCATATTCATCACTCATTATATTATTACGACGCGGTTTTAAACACAAATCTTTTTAATACCTCTAGCGAGAACAATCAGTATAATCATAATAATGTAGAGAGAACATTACATTGAATGTATTATTGTTATAATAACCTTGAACATGACAGCAATGCCATGGTTAATTTCAGACGATATTTTCTATTAGATTAAATGTCTACTACAACCACGAAATTTTATTTGCCCGATGTTCTGTGACATTGGAAAAGCGATATTTTATCCACGCAATGAAAAGATGGCTAGGGCTAAATCAAGCGAATCTTTCCTCAAGAGACAACTGGTATCATCCATTTTATCTTTTTATTTTTGACAATACCAAACATGTTTCAAAAAAGTCTGGAAATACGTCAGAAATCATCATATCACTTTTTGCGTCCCTAATAGAAATCTGTCACCTATTAGAAATATGTGCTTTTTGGCGATATCCAAATGCTTTAGCCATGCCATTAATTTTAATTTAGAATTTTAACACAGTTTAAATGACCAGAAACACTGACGTAAACATCTGAAAATTGCAGATTGGAGTCTTCAACTTCGATGTGCTCAAGTTCTGACACATGTTTTTAGCAGTGTAAAAATCATCCAACCTGTAACAAAAGAGGAATAACTTGATGTTTAACACGTCAGTACTGAGGGCCGCACTATACAAATTTTTCCTTAAAAATATATTGCATTTAGGATATGACAAAAATATTTTTAAATACACCCAGTGTTTCTCATATATTTTCATACATTCTTAAGCGTATTCAGAATCCTTATTAAATGAATGTTGAAATATATCTACAGAGAGCCTTTCTGTCAAGCACTATTGTGTTGAGGAGAGGCATTGGTCAGTGGTTGTATTTCGAACAACCGAGCAGCATCAGGGACAAGTCAAAAATACAGCAGAATGTTTAATTGCATACTATTATAAATACTTAGACTCAGCGCTAAGAAATAAGCATAATCATCATCTTCATCCTCATCATCATTATCTATAGCATCATCAATATCATCATCCTAATCATCTTCATCGTCACGATCATCATCATCAAAATTATCAACATCACCGTCATGACCATCATCGAAGCTTTTTTTTTCATACTAGGTGAGGGTATAGATCACAAACAACATGCGTCCACCTATTTTTATTTCATACTAAGTCAGGGTATAGATCACAAACAACAAGCGTCCACCTATTTTTATTTCATACTAGGTGAGGGTATAGATCACAAACAACAAGCGTCCACCTATTTTTATTTCATACTAAGTCAGGGTATAGATCACAAACAACAAGCGTCCACCTATTTTTATTTCATACTAGGTGAGGGTATAGATCACAAACAACATGCGTCCACCTATTTTTATTTTATACTAGGTCAGGGTAGAGATCACAAACAACGTGCGTCCACCTATTTTTATTTCATACTAGGTCAGGGTATAGATCACAAACAACATGCGTCCACCTATTTTTATTTCATACTAGGTCAGGGTAGAGATCACAAACAACGTGCGTCCACCTATTTTTATTTCATACTAGGTCAGGGTAGAGATCACAAACAACATGCGTCCACCTATTTTTATTTTATACTAGGTCAGGGTATAGATCACAAACAACAAGCGTCCACCTATTTTTATTTCATACTAGGTCAGGGTAGAGATCACAAACAACAAGCGTCCACCTATTTTTATTTTATACTAGGTCAGGGTAGAGATCACAAACAACGTGCGTCCACCTATTTTTATTTCATACTAGGTCAGGGTAGAGATCACAAACAACATGCGTCCACCTATTTTTATTTTATACTAGGTCAGGGTAGAGATCACAAACAACAAGCGTCCACCTATTTTTATTTCATACTAGGTCAGGGTATAGATCACAAACAACATGCGTCCACCTATTTTTATTTCATACTAGGTCAGGGTACAGATCACAAACAACAAGCGTCCACCTATTTTTATTTCATACTAGGTCAGGGTATAGATCACAAACAACATGCGTCCACCTATTTTTATTTCATACTAGGTCAGGGTAGAGATCACAAACAACAAGCGTCCACCTATTTTTGTTTTATACTAGGTCAGGGTAGAGATCACAAACAACAAGCGTCCACCTATTTTTATTTCATACTAGGTCAGGGTAGAGATCACAAACAGCAAGCGTCCACCTATTTTTATTTTATACTAGGTCAGGGTAGAGATCACAAATAACGTGCGTCCACCTATTTTTATTTCATACTTGGTCAGGGTAGAGATCACAAACAACATGCGTCCACCTATTTTTATTTTATACTAGGTCAGGGTAGAGATCACAAACAACAAGCGTCCACCTATTTTTATTTCATACTAGGTCAGGGTAGAGATCACAAACAACATGCGTCCACCTATTTTTATTTCATACTAGGTCAGGGTAGAGATCACAAACAACAAGCGTCCACCTATTTTTATTTCATACTAGGTCAGGGTAGAGATCACAAACAACAAGCGTCCACCTATTTTTATTTCATACTAGGTCAGGATATAGATCACAAACAACAAGCGTCCACCTATTTTTATTTCATACTAGGTCAGGGTAGAGATCACAAACAACAAGCGTCCACCTATTTTTATTTCATACTAGGTCAGGGTAGAGATCACAAACAACAAGCGTCCACCTATTTTTATTTCATACTAGGTAAGGGTATAGATCACAAACAACATGCGTCCACCTATTTTTATTTCATACTAGGTCAGGGTAGAGATCACAAACAACATGCGTCCACCTATTTTTATTTCATACTAGGTCAGGGTAGAGATCACAAACAACAAGCGTCCACCTATTTTTATTTCATACTAGGTCAGGGTAGAGATCACAAACAACATGCGTCCACCTATTTTTATTTCATACTAGGTCAGGGTAGAGATCACAAACAACAAGCGTCCACCTATTTTTATTTCATACTAGGTCAGGGTATAGATCACAAACAACAAGCGTCCACCTATTTTTTTTTCATACTAGGTCAGGGTAGAGATCACAAACAACAAGCGTCCACCTATTTTTATTTCATACTAGGTCAGGGTAGAGATCACAAACAACAAGCGTCCAACTATTTTTATTTCATACTAGGTCAGGGTAGAGATCACAAACAACATGCGTCCACCTATTTTTATTTCATACTAGGTCAGGGTAGAGATCACAAACAACAAGCGTCCACCTATTTTTATTTCATACTAGGTCAGGGTAGAGATCACAAACAACATGCGTCCACCTATTTTTATTTCATACTAGGTCAGGGTAGAGATCACAAACAACAAGCGTCCACCTATTTTTATTTCATACTAGGTCAGGGTAGAGATCACAAACAACATGCGTCCACCTATTTTTATTTCATACTAGGTCAGGGTATAGATCACAAACAACAAGCGTCCACCTATTTTTATTTCATACTAGGTCAGGGTAGAGATCACAAACAACAAGCGTCCACCTATTTTTATTTCATACTAGGTCAGGGTATAGATCACAAACAACAAGCGTCCACCTATTTTTATTTCATACTAGGTCAGGGTAGAGATCACAAACAACATGCGTCCACCTATTTTTATTTCATACTAGGTCAGGGTAGAGATCACAAACAACATGCGTCCACCTATTTTTATTTCATACTAGGTCAGGGTAGAGATCACAAACAACAAGCGTCCACCTATTTTTATTTCATACTAGGTCAGGGTAGAGATCACAAACAACATGCGTCCACCTATTTTTATTTCATACTAGGTCAGGGTAGAGATCACAAACAACAAGCGTCCACCTATTTTTATTTCATACTAGGTCAGGGTAGAGATCACAAACAACATGCGTCCACCTATTTTTATTTCATACTAGGTCAGGGTAGAGATCACAAACAACAAGCGTCCACCTATTTTTATTTCATACTAGGTCAGGGTATAGATCACAAACAACATGCGTCCACCTATTTTTATTTCATACTAGGTCAGGGTATAGATCACAAACAACAAGCGTCCACCTATTTTTATTTCATACTAGGTCAAGGTAGAGATCACAAACAACAAGCGTCCACCTATTTTTTTTTCATACTAGGTCAGGGTATAGATCACAAACAACATGCGTCCACCTATTTTTATTTCATACTAGGTCAGGGTAGAGATCACAAACAACATGCGTCCACCTATTTTTATTTCATACTAGGTCAGGGTATAGATCACAAACAACATGCGTCCACCTATTTTTATTTTATACTAGGTCAGGGTATAGATCACAAACAACATGCGTCCACCTATTTTTATTTCATACTAGGTCAGGGTAGAGATCACAAACAACATGCGTCCACCTATTTTTATTTTATATTAGGTCAGGGTAGAGATCACAAACAACAAGCGTCCACCTATTTTTATTTTATACTAGGTCAGGGTATAGATCACAAACAACATGCGTCCACCTATTTTTATTTTATACTAGGTCAGGGTATAGATCACAAACAACATGCGTCCACCTATTTTTATTTTATACTAGGTCAGGGTAGAGATCACAAACAACATGCGTCCACCTATTTTTATTTTATACTAGGTCAGGGTATAGATCACAAACAACATGCGTCCACCTATTTTTATTTCATACTAGGTCAGGGTATAGATCACAAACAACATGCGTCCACCTATTTTTATTTCATACTAGGTCAGGGTAGAGATCACAAACAACATGCGTCCACCTATTTTTATTTTATACTAGGTCAGGGTATAGATCACAAACAACAAGCGTCCACCTATTTTTATTTTATACTAGGTCAGGGTAGAGATCACAAACAACTTTCGTCCACCTATTTTTATTTTATACTAGGTCAGGGTATAGATCACAAACAACAAGCGTCCACCTATTTTTATTTCATACTAGGTCAGGGTATAGATCACAAACAACATGCGTCCACCTATTTTTATTTCATACTAGGTCAGGGTAGAGATCAGAAACAACATGCGTCCACCTATTTTTATTTCATACTAGGTCAGGGTAGAGATCACAAACAACAAGCGTCCACCTATTTTTATTTCATACTAGGTCAGGGTAGAGATCACAAACAACATGCGTCCACCTATTTTTATTTCATACTAGGTCAGGGTAGAGATCACAAACAACATGCGTCCACCTATTTTTATTTCATACTAGGTCAGGGTATAGATCACAAACAACATGCGTCCACCTATTTTTATTTTATACTAGGTCAGGGTAGAGATCACAAACAACATGCGTCCACCTATTTTTATTTCATACTAGGTCAGGGTAGAGATCACAAACAACATGCGTCCACCTATTTTTATTTTATACTAGGTCAGGGTAGAGATCACAAACAACAAGCGTCCACCTATTTTTATTTCATACTAGGTCAGGGTAGAGATCACAAACAACATGCGTCCACCTATTTTTATTTCATACTAGGTCAGGGTATAGATCACAAACAACATGCGTCCACCTATTTTTATTTTATACTAGGTCAGGGTATAGATCACAAACAACGTGCGTCCACCTATTTTTATTTTATACTAGGTCAGGGTATAGATCACAAACAACGTGCGTCCACCTATTTTTATTTTATATTTTTCTGACGCTGGTGTCGTATGAAGAGAATTCAAGGTAATATCTTCTATATCTATATTTACATATATATATATATATATATATATATATATATATATATATATATACACACACACATTTATAGATAACAACTCTTTGAATGAATTTTCCATTTACCTCAGAGGTATAATACTTTTTGTATTTCACAGATGTGTAGAAAGCATATAGCACAGCCTAATAGTCGTGGTAACTTTAGTATCAGAAAACTTCAAATTTACTTTTTTAAATGATAATCTTTCTTTTCATTATAAATTAACGTTTATCCCATTTCACAACAGCATGTTCTTTTAATTTTGATTGTGTTCCTCTTTTATGATCTATTTATTATTTGTTGTTTGATGTATCTCAGCCACAACAAAGTGATCTCAGAACATTTTGCAAACCCAGCTTTAGCCCCCCGACTGCCAGGCTGAACTAAAAAGGCACTTAATTCATAATTCACCAACCGACAGTATGGGGCTCGAACCCGCGAAATAAAATGATCCTGCGGATTTAATAGCGGTTTCTATCCCACAGCCGCAAGCGTTCCTTTTATTTTTTTTTTAGAGGCAAATATTAATGAATGCGGAAGAACTCAACTCCACACGGTAACCATTTTCTTAAGCATTAGCTCACAATCGTGTAAAGATGTCGTGAGTTTACTAAAGCGGACAAAACACATAATTATGCATTTTAAGACTAAATTTCTACTTTAGGTATGTACATTTCCATTGCCAATGATATGTTAATCCACACGGAATAAGCCAAATTGATTTGTTTTATAGAAAAGTGGACATAATTTTAGAGGAATATTAAAAGTGATGTAATTTTTTAAACAATCAGAAACAGCTTAATTTGAAAAATGTACAACGCAATTTAAATTGAGAGCAAGTTCAAAAGTTTTTGGATGATGTACATAAAGTTATTGTATTACTCATACATTTTATTCTGCTACTATTATTTGGCTGCAAAGTTAGTCAATACAAGTATTCTAACAATTTAAACCACGATTGTTGTGATAGCATCAAACTTTCTACCTGTTTTATCACACCAGTGTATACACTTTATTGCGAATTCTGTAAATATATTGATTTTTTTATTTAAAATTCACGCATTAAAATTGTATTCTCTTTTTATTAAACAGATAAATATTTTGTCGCATTCCTGGAAGAGGCTACTAGTGGTATTAATCATACCTTTTCATGCATTTTTTTGTATCACACACTATGATATAATGTACAATTAAATTAAAAAAAAAACAACATTTGTACAGCAGTTGGACATTGTAAGTATGTCACTTGGTACTTTCAGAGGATCTTGTGAGATCAGTGCCATAGCTGTGCTTGAGTTCGCCCTCGGGGATTGTATTCTTCTCTGGCGTCTGGTCCTGGCAGGCCCGAGGTTACCGGGCTCGTCTGAGCTACTTAGCGTGGCTCTCACAGCTCATGTGACCGACGAAATAAAACTGGCCGTGGAAGTCACGGTGCCTAAAATAAATACAGGTTTAGATAAGAAGCACGAAAATTAATAAAAACAAATCTAAAGAAAGCATCAAGATAAACAAATTAGTTTCAGAGACCAAAATTAATAAAAAATGTGAAATAGGATTGATATACATAATATAGACAAGACAATTGCAGCATGTAATATATCTTTGGAGATGTTAAAGGTTAAATCAAATAATAACATGGAACTCAGAAGTGTTTGAACTGATGGAAAAATGTATTTTGGAGTGATAGGAAAGAGGGGAAGGGGGTTTGTGCAGATAATTGCCAGATAAAAATAAATAGGTTTTGACCACGGATTCGTCATTAAAGTTTGAACATGCAATGAGGGAACCAACGTTACCTAACCCAAGTAAGCAGAGCATATCTTCGTAGGAGTATAATATGTACGACGTAGTAAAAGAAAAAAGAAAATTATTCGATCAAAAGTCGTTCCATTCGTGAAGATTTAATGTAAAGACGAGCCACCCAGAAGAAAATCAATATCTTATCTCGGCAGATTTGTTGTCGGATCTTGGTAGGGAATCCTGAGGTAATGGAAAATAAATGATATCTTGGTTAGAATGAGAGAAAAAGTCCAGAAAATTGCTTTGG
>JAWDGP010006058.1:455000-490000 GCA_033675545.1 Elysia crispata
GTTCTCTCTATGGGATCAATCTGCTATAAATGGTGGTCGCGAGGAGGAGACTGGTTTTGCATTTAATTTGGGATTTCAAAACGAAGTCTTAAAATAATTTTCCAAATCTGAGGATTTCGCCTATGAGAGAGGCGAAATTAACTGCAATCGAGCTTGCCAAAGAAACCCAATATTGCTTGCGTTATTAAGCAACGTGTCTGATTTGAAAGTGGATTTTGAAATATGTAGCCACAAATTTAAAAGCAAAAATTTGCATTTCAAACATAATGCAATGATATACTATTGTCAGTCTATAAATGGCATTAAGGGAGAGGGGTTCGCCGTTTTGTTCGATTTCAAGCATAAGGCAATTCCACTTTAAAAAATGGTGATGAAAACATAAATATTTCAAGAAGAAGATAAGATATGATAAATATTTATTGTCTTATTTCAGGGTTTGAACGTAGACATGATTTTACAAAAGCATAGACCGTATATGGGTGAAGAATATTTCATTTTATTGATATTTACTGATATATTTTTTAAAAAAGTATCTTTAAATCAGTCAACTTACTCACTAACAACCAACTAGCCTAACTCTCACTGGCATTTGGTTGAGCACAAAAGAATTTTTGCTTTTTTTTTTAATTTCTGAGTTGTTTTTTTGACTGAGGATGTGGAGGGTCAAAGCTAGTAAAATTTAGTCGGGAAGTCACACTGCCGATCTTTTGCGTTTGTTATAAATTAAAATAAGACGAGACTTTAATATCATCAGGAACATCTGTGTACAATGTGGTTCTCTAAATTTAAATGTAATCTAGTTTTTATGTCTTGATATGACTATCCTTGAATTAAGATGTCATCATAGAGTATGGTTAGGATGTTTAGAGCTGGAGAAATCTAGATCTGTTTTGAGTTACGTAGAAATATAAGTCTACGATTGGCACTTGTTTCGATTATTATACTGAAGAAACATGGTCGCTTTTTAGGATGGGTGAATTGTATCTAATTTCTCTTAAACATAAACTAGATCGTATCACAAAGTTGATGCAAATCTAGAGTATGAAACTAGACAAACTAACAACAAACACATTAAAAGAAGCTCCCTGAAAGTATGCCTTCAAAACATTGACATGGAGCTACATCTCTTTCAGTTCTAGATCTAATAGTTCTGAAACATAATTATATATCTCTCCTAAAGATGTAAACTTTAATCTAGACCTACTCTAAAGTTAGCCTAAGCAATCAACTATAATTATACTCTATCTTAATTTCGAAAGAAGAGCAGGTTCTCCATAAGCTTAAGTCTCAACAGTAATTGATGCGTCTCTCTAATATTGTTCTTAGTGCTTGGCATCCAACTTATTTGTGCCCTAGTCGTCTTAGTTAGCCTTGGATATAATGCCACTAGCAGCAGATGAGTGTAATAAGAATAATTGCTGAAAATTTCTCCATGGGTAGACATGTCGAAACCAGAGGCTAAGATAAAGCCTGTAATTAAGGTATAATGGTTAGGTAAGGACTAAGACTTTCATTTGAAGTATGCTAATACTACTCAATCATCTTGAAGGTTTATGCCAACCCAATGACAATTTAAAGCTGATGCGGTAGAAATTGCGTTGCGATCATGGTTACCTATCTCATCTTCTTTGAAGTGCTAGCAACAACAATTGATAACAGATTTTTAAGCTTTATGACCCTGGCTTGTGGAACAGATAAAATATAGGCCTCTTCGTAATAGTTGGGCCTCTTCGTAACAATCTCATTTTGTAAAAGAGTGCCAAAACGATCTTTGTATCTTCTACAAATGCAAAGGCATATTTTCCAATTCGTTTCAGTTTCAGTCTAGTAATACTTGTTGGCTTTGGATACCAAATTCTTCAAGGCTTGTGACTTATAGTCCGTGAAAATCAGTCAAACTGAAGCTGAACACCCAAGACGTGACAGATTCTTCTGCTCGAGTATTCTACACTGTCTCCCTTGAACCGTCTTTGTTCCTGGTTTACCTTGAAGTTAATTGTCTTTCAGTATATAAAAGCTCTTCACATACCTTCAGTGCTGTTTTGTTTCTACTCCAATTATATTGCCTACAGAAAGCCTAGGTAATAGTTTGTGTCGTTCAGTGCAAATGCTGTCTTCCTGTTACTTGAGTCTTATTTCAGCGTCTGAACCTGATGAAGACCACCTATGTCTGAACCTCCGTCTGGAATAACACGTCATAGTCGTTTCATTCTCTTCTTTGCTTTAAAAGAGAGTAGCCTTCCAATCGTTTTTTGATTATTCTAAAAAGTATCAGAAACCCAGAAAGTGGCCCTTTTAGTAATGAGTTTTCCCTTTAGAGATGCTTTTATGTTATTACTGGAATATCTCACCATAGATTAAATTTATCAAGCAGTAGGCTGTATGCTGCTGAGGTTATTATCCACTGAACGGACGTGGCGTAAGATCCCGTAGCTAGGCATCTACAATGAAAGTATTCTATCAGTGGAGCCTATCACTTCCTCATTCGCATTTCACAATAAATGTCAGTAGACAAAGCTCAAAATATACTTTACCAACGGAGAAACATTATACTAATTTCTGGGAATTTTTTGAAAGGATGAACATCGGTACAGTTAAAGTTTTAAGATTAATTCTAGATGTAACTTCGAGTACCAAGTACGGCCATTCAGTCTTCACGGCCACCATGGCGAAGCGTCTAGTTACCAGTTACTGTTACAGTTGGTGTGCAGAGAATGAGACCAAAAAAATAGCTAAATGAAGTTAAAGGCAGCTTCATTCAATAGAATAGTCAATCGTGTATCCAAGAGTTATTGAATAGGAAATGGCATCTGGAATTGTTCTCCTTACAATCCACTATGGCTGTCCAGTTAGTATGACGTCAAGCAGTTACTCTTCTTCCTACTCATGACTCATATGATATTAAAGCCAATTTGCCCTTTTTTATTAAAATATTTCGGCTTTTTGTGCTTTATCAATCGTGTCAAAGAATATTGTACAATATTTGGAAGGTAACTTCAAATATTTTATTTTCATTGGTAATCTCTTGGGAGAGGGGATCGATAACATACTACTAGTCTTTTTATTATTACTTTCTAACCGTGCAAGAAGGATGATGGTATAAAAACGCTTTTTAAACACCTCAAAAAAAAAAGGCGAAACATAGCCTTTTCAATCTTTTGCAGGCTTTGAATACAAAAAAAATCATCCTCCAGTGCCGTCTGTCATGTTAAGCAGAGACTTAAAGCTTAAATCCCATGAAAACCTCGAGCAGTCCCCACGACCGTTTAGGCACAAACATGAGACGGCCAAAATAGTGAAAGGAAGAAAGAAGCCTAGATCCACAAAACCACTCCACGAAGGTCCAGTTTGTACAGAAATTGAGAAATCGATGAAGGAGCATGACAACGCAATTATACGGGAATAATCTCTATATCTACAGGTCATTGTGTTGTGATCGTTGGAGAAGTTGGTAGAACCTGCAACTTTTTGGAACTAAATACACACTTTTTGTGTTACACCAAGGCCAACTCAATTTGTGCTCGCAAGTCATTCCTGCCGCGAAGATGGGGTTGTAACAACTCAGCGCTCTTATTGAAAATGAATTAATGATACTTTCTAAAAACTATACAACTTTAAATCTTGCATTCACAGATATACCTTCAGGTTTTTACATGATTACTTTCAAGGAAAGCGTCTACCACAACATGTTCCTCTTGAGGATTTTTTTTCTTTTGCTTGAATAAGAAAACTATTTAACTTCTTAAGATTGTTCATTAAAAGAGGAAGAGAGAAGCTACTTAATCAGGTCAATTTTTTTGCTAAATCATATTAAAGGAGAACCAGATGGATTTCTAAGTGTTACAAAACTAATATCTAAGTAAGTCAGCCATGACATTTTCATGAATGTGCATTTTTTTTTCTAGAAAAAAAAAATCATAACTTTGAATGGCCCATTCTTTAAACTCTTTGAAGTCTTTTAGGATAAGAGTTATAATTCCTAATTGAATAAATGTGCATGAGTATATTTAGCTTATATCTGTATGAATATACTTTCAAATTGCCTTGAATATATGCTTTGGATAAAGTGAAGATTCAAACCACTTCTCAAGCTTAAAAAGACAGAAATTCCTTACAAATGCTGAAAGGTGCCTTGTCTTTCTACCGTGTGAGATCACCGACTAACGAGAATTACGAGATACGTCACGCTCTCAAACTTCGTGGCAAAATATCGAAGCTTAGGAAAATTTATGTTTCAAATCATATGTACTTCTTCTTGTCTCTTGTTTTGTGCTATTTGGTTGTTATTTGACTTTAAGGGGTTAATAAATCACAAAGACATATCTCTTGGTGACGGAAAATTTTATAAATTGATAGCAACTTGTACAATCAAATTGTACCGAGTTCCTTGATGAATCCTCTCCGTCGTGGTGTCTGGTGTATCCAGGCGTAGTTCATGAACCGAAAGTGAAAGTAGAACACGCACACTAGGCCAGAGCAGTCTCAGAAAAGGGAGGTCACGCTGTTCGCCGCAAACTCTAGAGACACCTGTGCTGTGCTGGTACCTTGTTCAACGCCTTCATTTATTCCTTCCCTCCTTCTTTAGTCATTGCACTAATGCTTTACTGTTTCCTCAAATCGTGTTGTACTTACTTTGCTCTTTGTGAAATGACACTTAGGGCACCGAGAAAAGCTCTTCCAGCTGTGGCTCTCGCACGATGTTGTTTCCCCAATGATCTCTGTCATACGTTCGATTTCGCCATAACAGATGCTTCCTGTGCATCTTTTTGTGATTCTTATTTTCAAGCAATGGGCTTTTACTTAGAACTTTCACAATAATATTCAAACCGTGTGAACATAATTAAATAGAAAAGGAAAGAATGTTGTATTGATCTTTAAATTATCGCAGTATAAATAATATATATATATATATATATATATATATATATATATATTTTTTTTTTTTTTTTTTTTTTTTTTTAATAATGAAGATTATATACTTGATAAAAATCTTCCCTCTAAGACAGCACTTCACAGAAGATGAGGGAGTCATGGTTTTATCAATGATCGGTCGAGTTAGCCCTGTGATTGAGCAAAGGACAGACGTTGCTATTTGTCTAAAAAGATTTGAGAAATACTTAAGATGTCAGTTGAAGATTGCGAAAAACATATCTTATTGTCATAATGATAACTTGTCTTTCTGGTACTTTTTTGTTATGGTCTTACCAAACTACTTACAGTGTTTTTCTCTTGGAACATACAGCAACAATATTTAGCATAAACGACTTAATTTTCATTTTAACGAAAACTTCTTAGGAGACATCTCTATTGGTTTAAGCTGTGCAAACAAATACATTTTTTTTATAAATACAGGATTTAACGGTCATTTACTAGCGTATTTATTATCTTATTGAGATGTTTATGCTGATAATTATATATTAGCATTTGAATTTGATTGTGTAAGTATAAAACAGGTTATCTATTTTACCTACACATTCTTCTGCGGCACAAAATAAACTGAAGCAGTTTGTAAAATAGTGGAAAACAGTTTCTTCCATTTTCTCTTCATAAAGAGCACGAAAAATAGCCATGGATAAGCATTAGAAGTAAATAGTGAAAATCACGGATGTTCTATGGTCTTTGTAGATGATTTCTGAAAATCAATTATCTGTCTAGATTCAAAGCGTTTCAAAACGATTTAGAAGTATGTAATTGCTTGACTACGAAAAAATTCTCTAATTTAGAAAAGAGATAATTCTAGCAACTTTCTTCCAGTTACAATATTATTTTCATAGCAAAATACCTAACAAGACTTTGGGTGATATTGCCGTGTACTATCTTGAGCCGACAAAAGTTTTACTAATCAATGAGCGGTACTGTTCTTACTATCATTTCCATCTATCAATCATTGAAGAAAACAATAGTTTAGTATGTTAGTGTGCAGTTCTACAAATACCACATTAAAATTATTAAGTTCCCTGCCTTATGGTAAGAAAATGTGACTAGTCGAGTAATAAATAATTTTGTTAGTCTCTTGAGAGAAGGACAATTGCATGATAACCATGATTTTTAATTTGTCCTTTCCGGCCTGTGTAGTCTTGATGGCAATGTTCTTGCGGTATTTTTGTTATTTTGAAATACCCTTCAACCTGTACTTGAAAGCTTTCTTATTAAGCTCAGCTTCATAAGAAGCTTATATTGCCATATTGATGATGAAAACCTCAAAATTAATCTAGGAAGCGATAAGACAATAACGTAATATGAGCTTCATGGACCCCAAACCTTTTTTCACACAAAGTTTATTCCACTTTCGTTCAAACAAGAAGATCATTATAACGTACTTATCGAGTTGCTTACAGAATATTTTGGGTAAACTGGCCCTCGATAGCATTTCATTTCGTTTAGCCCTGAACGTCACACTTGTACCTTGGCTTCCCAACCAGTGAAGGGACCGCTAGGCAGTTCATAGGCAAGTTTTTTTTTCTACTCCATCTTCATCGGATATCTGATGCAGAACTTTGTAAATTATTTTCATTTCTTAAAATGCATATTGGTCGTACCCTATGATTTGACAATGTTCAAATTTCAGTTAATTTCAGTTAACTTTTACCGCCAGAGTAGTAAGAAGATGGAATTCACTTTGATACCATAATATGCCACATATTGGTATCCCAGTCCTCATAGATCATAGAAAGTTATTGTGATTTTTTTTTTCTGGTTTTTTTTTTTTGTTTTTTTTTGTTTTTTTTTTTGGGGGTGGGGTTGGACGAATTAATGCTAAGGGGAAGCGAAAAAGTCTTGGGAACGAAGCCATGATGAAGTATTTCACTACCTTTCGTGAGACAGGTCAATAACAATTCAGCCAACAGTGGTTAACATGTAATCGTCCCACACAATATCAGTGCTTAAACTCAAAACAGCAGAGAATTGAAATCATCTAAGATCACTTAAGCAGCATGCAGAACGATGGGTGACTCCATCCAAGCATATTACAGAAGAAGTGCTGGGACGTCCTGTTCTTATGGTATGGAAGCAAATAAGTCAAGTTTACTAGTAGAAAAGTGTGACGTCACATGTGGTTCTAAGCAATCTAAGGACAATACAGGGGCAAGTCTTTATCACGTCTGATTCTCTGCTCTAGTTATACAGTGCATCAAGAGTGAATGAGTTTTCAAAATCCATCACTCGCTTTTCAAGCAAGGTTGTTCTAAGTCGTTATTTCTTTTCTATATACTTGAAAAAAAAATTTATATGAAGGTTCGATTAAGTATAAATTGTGTAGAACCAGCAATTTCACGTTGCAAAATTACCTTTTTTCTATACTGAATCGATTGAAATCTGCTCAATTATCAGAAAATATATGAAACAGCTGGCACATCTTTTCTATGTAATAATTTTTTTTTGACACATCTGGATTTTTTAATTTTATAATATAGATTTGTTTTTCAAACGATAATCGTTCAGCCGTAAAGAGCATTCAAATAAATCTAAGAGGAGAAAAAGAAGGTGTTGAAGCATGTCGATCAAGATTAATATCTATTCTAGTTCCTGAAGTGTTAGAATCTGGGAATACCATCAACGTCATGATGCTGAACAATCTACTATCTCGCAGATGGTGTCTAAAAAGTTACTTTAGTAATCATGCGCGGTGAGCAAAATAAAGGCGATTAGTGCGGGCGGTGAACTTCTTTTAGAGAAGCAATATTCCTCGAATGTGCTTCTAATCTAAACATAATCTGACTTCTACTGATTAGCAATGGACATTTTGAAGGCATGAAATTGAACGAGTCAGCAAACTCTCTGCTACTGACACCTTTGGATAGATCAGATGACATCAAATAATTAAGTTCATAGTTCGCATTAACAGACGATACGTTCATATCGACAGCATGCGTCGAAAACAAGATTTCCGGATCTAATAAGAGTAGCGAACTAGTTTTGAGAAATACCAAATTATTTATAGATCATATTAAACGTCTTTTACCATGTAAGCTCGACTAGATGAGTCGCTAGGAATTCCTGGAATGTAGCGCACCTTAGGCCCTTTTTGTTGGTATCTACATAACCTTATATCTAGGAACATTTGGGTAGGTCTTCAAATATATTGGGAGAGAGAAGAAATATATGTTTTTCAGTGTGTAAATAAAAATATTAAATCGGTCAATCTCTGAGGAGTAAATATTAATATCGTGCAATTTCATACTGCAAGCAGTTCATAAGACTCTAACAGAGGGTTAAGGAACATTGAACAAAGAATTTATCTCTACTACATCACACATGTTAAAAAAAGAAAGCGCTCTTCACTCTTCTCAGTTTTGTGCGAATCTTTTTTATAACTTTCTCCCCGTTTTATTCAATTTATAGTTGGATCTCTTTTCCAAACATGGTCTTTCTTTTCCATTTCATGGCACTGATTAAAGTAAAAAAAACATACCTAATGGGATAAAATATTTCAAACTATGATGTGAAAATATAAGGCTATGTTTTAATATCTTAAGATTTGAAAAGGTTCCATTTTTGTACATTTCGATTGTAATTGTTTAATGTTCGAATGAAAATACAATAAGAACTTTTAAACAATGATAAAACTTGCTGACTTGAGAAATAGTTCCATATTTTCACTCTGTGATTAAAATGTTAATTTTGTTACTTTATACACATGTCTTATTAGTGTAACATTTTTTTGCTCATACTTTTCAAAGTTTGCCAGAGTTTCAAACATTCTAAACAGTCAGTCAGTCAGACGTCCGCAACACCGTGTTCGATGGTTGCTCCTCCAGTGGGTGCCACAACAGCCCTCCAGCCTTCTCGGTCTCGACTTCTGTGGACGACCTCGCCAAGGGACAGCCCAGTGATTGCGGTGATGTTGTCCACCAAGAGACAGCCCAGTGATTGCGGTGATGTTGTCCACCAAGAGACAGCCCAGTGATTGCGGTGATGTTGTCCACCAAGAGACAGCCCAGTGATTGCGGTGATGTTGTCCACCAAGAGACAGCCCAGTGATTGCGGTGATGTTGTCCACCAAGAGACAGCCCAGTGATTGCGGTGATGTTGTCTACCAAGAGACAGCCCGGTGATTGCGGTGATGTTGTCCACCAAGAGACAGCCCAGTGATTGCGGTGATGTTGTCCACCAAGAGACAGCCCAGTGATTGCGGTGATGTTGTCCACCAAGAGACAGCCCAGTGATTGCGGTGATGTTGCTCATAAAGGCATTGCCAGTCTTCCTGTTTTTCTGCAGCCCTCCACTGTACCCATCAGAGCTGCAGACATGAGGTCTGTTTTCTAGCTTGTGACGACATGACCGATGTATCTGAACGTCTTTCGCTTCTTTCGTTCATCAGACTCCTCTCTATACCCAGTGCGGACAGGAAATCAAAACAGTTCTTTCAGCAGATCAAAAAGGTGACGGGTGATTTCCCTCAAGTGCAAGGAAGAGGTTAGAGCCTCAATAACAAAGAGGGCTACACATTGATAGAGATGAATGATATCTTGAAAAGGTGGCATGAGTATGGTCAGCAGCTGTTTTTTACTGGCATAGAAAAACCCTCAGAACCACCTGATCTGAATTATGACGGTACTGAGACCTTGCCTCTTTAGCATGAAGTCACAACAGATATAGACCAGCTAAAAACTGGAAAGTCAGCAGTCCTAGATGGAATTCCTTCAGAACTTTAAAAAAGTTCAGAGACATCAGGGATCAAAGCACTAAACGTGCTTTGTAATAAGATATGGGACACGTGTCAGTGGCTTGAGGACTGGAAAAGCAAGAACTTGTCATATTGCACAAGAGTGGAAATGCAAAGGAATGCTCAAACTATAGAACGATTGCTCTTATCAGTCATGCAAGTAAAATTATCCTGATAATAATCCTTAATAGAATGAGAGCAAAGATAGAAGATGAGTTGTCAGATTGTCAGGCAGGATATAAGGCAGAGGCAACATCGAAGTGATGTTCACACTTCAACTACCTATTGAGAAAATAAGAAACAGCGTAGAAGAGACCTTGCTAACTTTCATTGACAACAGCAAAGCTTTTGACATTGTCAAGCATCATCGTCTGTTTGATTTTGTGATGACCATGGGGTTCTCAAAGCGCCTTGTAACACTTATGGCAGATCTGTATCACAACCAGAAGGCCACGATACAATGGAATGGAGAACATTGTGAGTACTTCAACATGAGCAAAGGAGTAAGATAAGGTTGCATACTCTAACTTCACTTGTTCAGTTTGTACACAGAACAGATCATGAGAAATGCTGACATCGAGGACATGGGTATTAAGATTGGTGGCAAATACTGATTTGAGATATACAGATGATACAGCCCTCGTTGTGGGAGATATCACCAGTTCAAGAAGAGGACTGCACAGAGTAAACTCCTCAGGCAAAGTTGAAGGTATGGGATTGAACGCAAAGAAGACAAAAGCATGTAAATAAAAGGAACAGACGATCTGCCAGATGATCTCACAGAAATCGTCGTCAACAATACAAACTTAGAAAAAATACAGCAGTTAAGGTATCTAGATTGAAAATGTTAAAATATGTCATGACCAGGAATGCAATGGTAAAAGCTTAGATGATCCAGCTGAAAAATATACTTAAAGATAGTAGTATTGCGTTCAACCTAAAGGTGTATTTGTTGAAGTGGCTCTTCTTGCCACTTTTTATGTATGGTTGTGAGGCATGAGAAAGAAAGAGGAGGACAAGCTCAAGGCAGCTGAGATGTAGCCATACAGGCAACTCCTGAGTATCCGTTGGCAGGACAAGAGAAGCAATGAAACTGTCTTGCTTGAACTGGATGTAGAGAGGAGTTTGATGAACGGAATTCTAAACAAGTAAATCCAAAATAATCAAAGATGAAAAAATGGCTGAAATACACTTTTTATCTTTTTTTCTGTGGTGTGTTATTGCTATGACAAATACAGATAGATTTTCTGTTCAAATCATATTATCTAATTCTCTTATATATCCATTTTTTTCTCAAATGAGGATATACGTCTTGCTGACGAATCTTTCACCATGAAAAGTTTTATCACAAATAGACCTATATACAAAACTATTTCGTTATAGTGATATATTTTGCTGATTGTGCAGAGAAAACCCAAACTATTTGTCTGGAAACTCTTATAAGATGTTTGCATAAATATCTCATTTTGCTAGTCTTTACGTCATCCCAATGTCCGGAGACTGATCCAGAGCCATATGAGAGCGGAAGGGATAGGTAGGTGGGGGCATCAGATCCTTGGGTTGCGGTATTACTTACAGACCAGTAAAACGGTTCCTCGCTCCAAACTTGCGCTGGTTTCATATCAGCAATAGGAAAAAGTCATTCCAAGTTAGAATAAGCCCAATCTTACAAAAACATATCGGAAAACCAATGAAAGTGGTAAACTTACAAAATAAATGAATTTGCTGACGTCTTTTATATAGTTTTTCTTTTTGCTGGTTCTTATTAATATTTTGATATTTTTATTACATTGCTGTTTCGCATATTTTCGCTTAAGTTTTCCTCTGCTTTGATTTCTTTGCGAAGATAAGATTTTTTTATCTTGTACATCTACAATTATTATTAATAGTTGAGAGGCTTACGTCAATCTTCTAATTATAGGTCATCCAAATGTTTTATGAGGAATTAACATAGAGTGAAAGTTCGAAATGGTTAAAATTCGTTTCGTTACGAAATTAAAAGATATAATTACACTCAAATAAGGGCTAATCAGTTACTGTTTTATTAATCAAAAAAGTTTTTATTTCATTTCCTATGATTGTTTCTTCGGAACAACATCGTTTTTAGAGCATACTTATCAAATAGAGAACAATAAGTTTTTGTCACATGTAAAAAACTAGATTCAATCGCCTTTGTTTTCATTGGTCAAGCATGCCTTCGTATTCTCTTTTGAGTTTCTGCTGCTCTGGTAAAACTTAACCATTCTGACTCTTTTGGCTCGGTAATAAATGACTATTGAATTTCGGGTATATTAAGAACTGTTCTTAATTGGATAAGATAAGATAAGGTTTACTTTATTCGTTCTTCTGTGGGCTGCCCTAATGAAGTAGAAACTTCTCGTAAAATCTAGAGAAAAAGTATTGAGTAAATTAGCTTATCAGAAAAAAAAAATATTTATATATATATATATATATATATATGTGTGTGTGTGTGTGTGTGTGTGTAATGTTGAATTAAGACCAGAACACAAAGCATCCCCTTGAGAAGTGTCCCTTGGAGATAAGAGCGTTTGAAGGTAAATCATGAATATATGCGATTATTGTGTAACATGGAAATGCAAGAATCGTTTGAATTATATCCAAATTTTCTCTACTCTAAAATGAATAATGCGCATAAAAACTAGGACATCTATTTTTTAATCTTTGCTGGTTTAGGCGAAGTAGCCTCATCCTTTTTTTCAAATCAACATCGAAAATAGCTGAATGGTCTAAAATAAGTGTATGAAGCTTAATTATGCTCATAAAGATTTAAAGCCATACGATGATAAATCAAATAAAAACCGCGATGAGAAAACCTACTGTTTGGTTTTACTCAAAGCGAACTCTTAAAAGACAGGATGAAGGAAACCGAAGAAAGTTAACCATAAAACACCAAATTCATTGAAGCTCAAATTTATTCCCATGCAGATCTAAAAATAAAAGCAATGTCTTATGAGTGAAGAGTTCTTTCCCTTCAAATAATTTGGTTGTTTAAAGTTCTCTGATTCCATTGATGCTGGTGCTTCTTCACGGATGAGATAATTTTGAAAATCACCAAGCCTGGCATTACCGCAGTTGGATTGTACTCCATCGATACAAAATATTCTCTGGAAAAATCATTCCTATTGTTTAACTGTGATGAGTGCCGGTTTAGTTCATTCATTTATCCTTAGATTTTAAGCACAGTTGTTATTTGAATAGTTTGCATGTGTTATATTCCTTTTGGTTTTTCCATGAGTTTATTTGCTTTTCTTCTTCAGGCATTCGAAGCCTCTCTCTCTCTCTCTCTCTCTCTCTCTCTCTCTCTCTCTCTCTCTCTCTCTCTCTCTCTCTCTCTCTCTCTCTCTCTCTCTCTCTCTCTCTCTCTCTCTCTCTCTCTCTCTCTCTCTCTCTCTCTCTCTCTCTATCTATCTATCTATCTATCTATCTATCTATCTCACTCGCTCTCTTCCTTTCTATCTATCAGTCTATCTATCTATCTATCTGTCTATTTATCTATCTATCTATGTCTATGTCTCTCTATCTATCTATCTATCTACCTATCTATCTATCTACCTATCTATCTATCTGTCTATGTCTATTTATCTATCTTTCTCTCTATTAATCTAACTATCTTTGTCTGTCTCTCTGCCTCTCTCTTGATTCCTCTCTGTGCCTCTTAACATAATTATACCAAAAGCCCAGTGTGTTGCTTGATTACTTATTTACCCTTCGACAAAGCCCGGTCAACCAGTATAAACAAATAAATTACTTATTCTTGCGAGGTTTAAAAAGTTCTCTCTTTCTCTTATTCTCTCTCTCTCTCTCTCTCTCTCTCTCTCTCTCTCTCTCTCTCTCTCTCTCTCTCTTTCTCTCCCTCTCTCCCTCTCTTTCTACATCTATCTATCTATCTATCTATCTATTTATCTATCTATCTATCTTTCTATCTATCTATCTATCTTTCTATCTATCTATCTGTTTATCTATCTATCTATCTATCTATCTATCTATCTATCTCACTCTGCCTATTCCCCCACCTCATATCCCCTTGCTCTCTCCTTCTCAGTTTATCTGGTTTTCTTTACTACCATTTCAACCTTTCCATACAAATTAGTAATTAATTTCGGCAGACTTAGTAAATACCTTCGCTGTGAAATTTTTCTTTTTAGGAAAAAAGAACACAAAAAAGCTCGATTACAAATTATTATAACGCTTAAATTCTAGGATTCATGTAAGACACAGGGGTAACCGAAGTTGTGTAACAATTGTTAAGCAATACTAGACAGTCAGCTTGAAGCTATCCCATATAAAAAAAATATTTTGCGATTCATGTGTTTTCTTTGAAAGGAGTAAACAATTTTTCAGCGACCATGGTGATCTATTGGTTTAATCCATGATTTCTTTGTTTGCATGCGACAGGCGTGGAGAGTAGAAAATCTACACTCAGCAAGTATTTTGCAGTTATTTTCACTCAAAGTCTACTTTTAACCAATGCTGAGCACTGTTGTAGGAGCATAGTGGCGCATTGTGATGAGCTCGCGTCGTATGAGCCATGATCTATAAATAGATGGTTCGAATCCCACAATGCGCAACGTCACAGAGGCAAACATGTTGCGGTCATTGTCCCGCAAAACCTGATCCAAACTACTGCTGAGGACTACATAGAACTCTAGTTGTTTTAATTCTTACTTATAACTTATCCAGTGCTCTGCTTCCTCTAAATACACATTTGATAACATAACTAACTACTACTACTTCTATTACTACTACTACTACTACTACTACCACTACTACTACCACTACTACTACTACTACTACTACTACTACTACTACTACTACTACTACTACTACTACTACTACTACTACTACTACTACTACTACTACTACTACTACTACTACTACTACTACTACTACTACTACTACTACTACTACTACTACTACTACTACTACTACTACTACTACTACTACTACTACTGCTGCTACTGCTGCTGCTGCTGCTGCTGCTACTACTACTACTACTACTACTACTACTACTACTACTACTACTACTACTACTACTACTACTACTACTACTACTACTACTACTACTACTACTACTACTATTACGTCTACTACTCCCACATTTAAATTGAATGTCGCAGTTGAGCTTTGTGAATAGTTGTAAAGCACCGTTAAAAAAGTAGGTACAGTGCATCTCTAAAATGTACAAAACAAAAGAAAACAAGAGCGCTTTCGGCTTTACGGCTTCGTCAGACCCAAAAAAAAAAGAACAACAAGATACACAAGGATATTCACATATATTAGTAGTAGTAGTAGTAGTAGTAGTAGTAGCAGCAGCAGCAGCAGCAGCAGCAGCAGCAGTAGTAGTAGTAGTAGTAGTAGTAGTAGTAGTAGTAGTAGTAGTAGTAGTAGTAGTAGTAGTAGTAGTAGTAGTAGTAGTAGTAGTAGTAGTATATAGAACAGTCATGTCTGTGATGAGCTTGTATGAGAATTGTAAGTTGCAGAGCAATGGGTCTTACCTCTTTTCTAGACCAATTTAAAGTTTTACCAACAATTAGGATTTGTTTCAGCTTTAAGTTTTCGTAGTTTGAGTGAAGAAGTTATTGTTGAAACATCTTTATCACATCAAATTACTTTTATGTGTACTCATTTTTCGGACATAAGATATTTCAATCAAGGAAAAATAAAAATAAAAAATAGCAAATATATTTAAGGATTATATGTAAAAACAATCTTTGCGACCATTGTTTATTGTTTGTACCACCTCGACATAGATCATAGGGCCTATTATCTTGGAAAAAAGATTTACCTGACATCAGAACCATTTGGTTTCAAGCACATGTTAATTTTATGCCCGCATAACTTAATAAGAGCAGTAAGCGTATTTTGAAGAAAAAAAAACTTAATGAATTTCTAAGGAATTTTGAACATTTATTGCTATGAACTTCAAAATAAAAATCAGTGCGTCTTAGGCAGCACTTTTTGGGGGAATTCATAGCCTTTTAAGTTTTTAAAATGACCTTTGAGTTGATTAAGGGGTACAGATTTGAATCATTTTCAACAAAACGTTTGTTGTTTGCCTCTATTACATATGTATGTGTGTATATATATATATATATATATATATATATATATATATATATATATATGGTAATATTTCTAAAAGCTTTTATTTACTTTCACAAAACATGGAAACCTTTAATTCTTCCAATGAAGTAGATTTTTGTTTTTACATATGTTATAAAGATAAGTTAACCGATGCATTCTTACTAATGATGTGCTCCTAAAATGATAAAAAAAAATTAAGGGAATTCAACAAAATTCCATTGCAACAGTATACTGTAGGAACCAACTAAAATAATGCACTTGATCTTTTCAACTAAATTTTATGTCTATTGTGTGAAAAAGAATGTAATGAAAGTAGAGTAGACTGTATTTAAAAACTACAGAACTGCTATAGCCGAACAAAAGGTCCGACACACGCACACTGGCATAAGGTAGATCCACCTATGGTGTCTAAATAGAGCTGGAAAACCTAATTGAACCACGCAGCCTAAACAGTGTAATCTTGTTTCAACCAATCATTATTTGTACAGAACACAGCGACCCGGGGCTAGAAAATCAAATTAAAGTCCAGTTTTAAATAATTCATGAGTCACCTTTTTGCTGAAGAAGTGAAAATTCTAGCAAGAATCTTCCGTCCGTATACGGGATAAATGAAATACATATAAACAAAAAGAATACAAATTAAGAAATGTAATATATTATTATTTTTACACGCAGGTTTCCATCACATGTGTAATATCTACAGCTACTACTACTACTACTACTACTACTACTACTACTACTACTACTACTACTACTACTACTACTACTACTACTACTACTACTACTACTACTACTACTACTACTACTACTACTACTACTACTGCTGCTGCTGCTGCTGCTGCTGCTGCTACTACTACTACTACTACTACTACTACTACTACTACTACTACTACTACTACTACTCTTACTACCACCACCATTACTACTACTACTAGTCTTACTACTACTACTACTACTACTACTACTACTACTACTACTACTACTACTACTACTACTACTACTACTACTACTATGTCTACTATTTTTATTATTATTATTATTATTATTATTATTATTATTATTATTATTATTATTATTATTAACACTACTTCATTTTTTCATGTTTTTAAGTTGTTACTTAACAACATTATCTCTTTTTCATGACCACTGCCATAAAGATCAGTTAACCAGTTATGAAACGAAAGTAGTAGGGTTTTCCTTAAATTGGCTAATGGTTTTCTTCGAAGCCTTTTAACTTGTAAAGTATTTCTGCTGCGTCAAAACAGTGTACAGAGCAGGTTGTTCACATCCCATCATAGATCATTGATCGCTAGCGAGCACGAGGGAGCAATAAGTTAAGTAGCACAGTGTCTGCTTGACGTTTAACTTTTTAACGATCCTGACCACCGTGTCTCTTTAACCTGAGCATTGAGTTTCCCGTGAAGTCTAAATCAGGAACCTCTAAAGAAAAACATAACCCGCGAACCACAAATCTTCAAATTTTCTTATAAAATCTACCAAAAGTTTCAATTTATATTCAATGCAAATTGACTATAATTTATATTTAAAATAAGAGGCATTTAGAACAGGCTTATTTAAAAAATACATTTATCCTCAATGTAAAAAAACATGTAAGCCTATGTTTAGATAGAACAAAGTCCTCATTATTTTCTTTAAAATGTTTCAGTGACTCCGTATTTGTATTTGTTAATTAAATCTCTATTCTGTTATATTCCACTGACAGTTTTACTTCTTTACAGATAATGTTTATGTTTGAGAAGATGGGTTTGTGGCATATATTACTGCTGTTATTCACAAAATCGACAAAAAGGTCGTGCGTCATGTTCTCTAAGGTAATACATAAACTGTAGGTTCCAATTTGTATGATAATAAAAGTCGATCTGTGGTCGAATTTTTCCAACTATTTTTTATTCTAATCTGTAGAATACTGCTTTACAGCAGATTTGATGTTTGTTTCCATTCCAGTTTTCTTTTACGACTTTCAGGTTTGCCTATAATTTTTTAACAAGTTAATAAGAGATATTACATTTTTACGATCATTCTACCTCTTTCTCGGTCATCAAAACGTTTTTTATTTTGATTCTTTACAAAATCATCACCTTCCTTATGGCTGCTTCCATCGCAATGACACAGCCCTTTGTTATTATAAGCATTAGTATCGAAATTTCCATATAATTATAACATGAACAATGTTATGACCTGGATATCAGTGACTTTAGCAAAATACTACTGTAAACCTTTAATTTCTTAGTAGTCTGATTAATATACACTGTATTACGAAAAACTTCGATGTTTACAACATGGTTCAATATACACATAGATTTCTAGACGCATATGTGACATTAAATACCGTACCAGGAAATGCTTAAAAGGGGGGGAGGGGGGGGGAGACAGGGAGTTAATAAACCCCCCTCAAATCTCTAGCTATACGATTGTCGCAAAAGCTTGTTTAAATATTATCTCTAATAACATGAAAGCATAGGCGAAGGAGGCCGAATAACTTGTTTTGGGCTTCATCAAACATTTGGCGTCTTGCTGTCTACATGGTATTTGATTGTCATACACATATCATTGCTGGAATACGGTTTTCTAAGCGGACTTGTGGCTGGTCATATTTTTATAAAATCACATACCCTTAAACATTTTATTTTTTCTTTGTAGCCTTTTCTTTTGTAAGGTTAGGTTTGAGAGACAACCAGTGAGTAAGTTTTTTTTCCCAAAGTGGTAATTATGCACTGTTACTAAAGCTTATTAAACCAGGTTTTTGTAAAATTGAAAGACTTTTTTTTTTGTTGCCTTCTTTTGAGTTAAAAAAAGAGGGCAAACACTCTTTTTATCGAAGATAAAGTGATAACATTAAGGTTGAGAAAAACAAATTGTTTTAGGTGGCATCTCCTGTAACATGGACAAATTTAGCTTGTCAATTCTTCAACGCGCAGGTATCAATTAGAATTATTATCTACACAGAAGGGTTCCTATTGAAAGCCATACGTCAAATAGCTGTTACTTGTATAAGAATCGTGTCTTTCCTCCAGGTAAATGGCAAGGATCACGTTTCCCCAGTACACTACCAATTGACGTCATCAGGTCTCGTCAATAGTACATCAACCTTTTGTAGTCCATCTGCTGGGAATACGCAAAATTGGAGATTAAATTCTTGTTTTTCCCCGGAGATATGGTTTTCTCGATGTTGGAAAGGCAACACCAAGAGGCCAAGTGGCCAATTTAAACTGGGTGACTGAAGACGTCTCAGAAATATTAGACATTCAAGACGCGGTTTCATCTACAGGAAAAGATCCATACTCCACGTTGCTCTTTTTAGCCACATGATTACTAGATATTGTGATTCGAATTAAAATAAAAAAGAGCACTGTTATATAGCTTAATACAATCTTTCATATATATCATGAAGGATTTAAAGGTTGCAACGAAAAGAAATAATTTTTTTACGAAACCTTATCGCCCTGCATAATTCCTCAAGTTTTAGATAAGCTTAGAATATTTAGATGACTGAACCTTTAAATAAATGCTTATATACTACTATTGAAATTCTATGCAAAAGAATTATTTAAAACTATTTGAGGAGTTGATCACTGTGATCGTTGTACAAGATCTTGATCTTTCTTGGTGCCTGGTATTTAGTTTTCAGCTGAATGAAGTGAAGGGACGTGTTTCAGAAGCCTTTATTAAGTTAGTTCAGTCATGAGTACAATAAATAAAAAAAAATTTCATTTTCCATATTTGAATGTTTACTATCAGACCACAGATATGAATTATCTTTTCCCCCAGCCTCTCTCTCTCTCTCTCTCTCTCTCTCTCTCTCTCTCTCTCTCTCTCTCTCTCTCTCTCTCTCTCTCTCTCTCTCTCTTCCTCCCTCTTTTTCTCTCTCTCTTTCTCTCTCTCTTTCTCCTTCTCTTTCTCTCTCTCTCCCACTCTGAATTCATTATTTTTCTCTCGTTTTTTCATGATCTATTTATTTCTCTGTGTCCAAAGTACTTCAGATTTTCATCGATATGAGTAAATTTTTGCCCCCTAAGGTTTAACGCGGTATTTCACATCGCTCGCACAAATATAAACGCATTGGTTAAACGTGTTTCCTTATTTGTTCCGGGTCTTGTGTCGTCCTGTAATTGCCTTTTAGGTTGGAGTCCTTAAAATAAAAACTTTGATCAAATCACAGACATACTGGAGATGTGTATGTATCACACTATTATGATATTAACAAATGGAAACAATTGGATCAGGCCAAAATGGTAGCTCCCTTACCCGAACAATTTTCCGGTCAATTGTTTCAATATTAGTTTATGTTTTTTTCTTTTTTTTCCTCAAGCACTGGCTAAGGAAGTTAAAGATTATTCAATAATACGACGTTGATATTATTGAAATGAACATGATTCAACCTTATTCTATTTCGTCAGTGTTTGAAAGCAACACTTGCCGTTTGCCTTATGAGCATCCTATGAAAAGTTAGGTGATCTAAAACTATCGCTATTTCATATGATTTCAAATACGCCTTTTATTGTAGAGATTGGGATCTGTTGCAGGATCCACACCAGAAAATATGATAATTGATTGTCCCCGCAATATAAAAGGCATTATCCATGCCCCAATTATGTATGCACACATCATTTTTTTTCCTCGTTATGCTATGTCTGAATGATAGCTGACTAGAAAATGATTACCGTGAGTTATCAAGAAATTTGTGTTTGCGATGATAAATGAAAAAACAAAATTGCTTTGGCTAGAAATTCAATTGTCTAATTACTGTAAATGCAATATTAGATCGTTAATTTAAATTAATAGCATTGTGCGTTTTTCTCAATTTTACGCCAATTGTGAGCATTGTTCGGGGCGCAACTATTGTCTGGTAATAATTTGTGGGTTTTTGGACGGTTCTTTTTAGCATTTTATAAATGACCCATCACAATATGATCCAAATAGTTAACACACGCTTAATTGAATTACTTTTAAAACATGACTAGCTTGATATGGGTAAACCTTTAAGTATTAAATTGGATAACTTGGTAGTTGGTAGGCGTTTTCGCTATGAAAAATATAAGGTTCAACTATGTGATATAATGTTTTATAGACTGTTACGAAAAAAGAATACGATAGCTCAAATCTATGCGCTCAGGTATATAAATTGAGAAAACGATGCTAAAATATTAACAAAGCAGTGTCAAAACATTTGACCAAATTGTCTCTTTAAGAACTTGAACCAATGCTTTTTACGTCATCTTTCAATTAAAATTTCGTAGAGGCTATCTTTACAATATTATTACATGAAAGTATATCAATTCGGTTAAGATGAAGAATTGAATGCTTGAACTCCAGCAAAGGACTTTTTTAATTAAAAAAATCGGATTTAATATTGCGGCATTGCTTTGATATTTTGTGACTTCAGTTTGTGCATACGGAAAGAAGCAATTTTTCTTAGTCCATAGTGGTTACAGTAAGTAGGTCCTTAAAGCAAACTTCAGAGAATCAGAGAATACTTTGGTTTAAAAACATATTAAAGTCGGGAGAAACAAAAAAAAGATTAAATAAGGAAATAAAAAATAATGTTGCGATACAGAAGGTACAAAAAAGATCAAGAGAGAGACAGAAAGAGAGAAAATGTGTTTCACTCATTCCAAATGAAATAACGGGAAACATAAAAACCGACAGTTTTAAACGATTATCGCAAAAAAATATTGGAAAACCCCTTGTTAATGATACCAGAAAAGAAATCTGAGATAACAATAGCAAGGAATACTGACAGTTCGTTAAAGAAATGCAGAGCATCAAAATCAATGGACGTAAACTTTGAGAAACTGTGCGACTTTTCGAATGAATTTAAATAGAGCTAAGATGGAGATGAAAACAGCTTTGACCTGACCCTGAGACTTAACGAGAACGACGGGCTTGATAGTCATATAAAAGAAAGAGGTAGAGGTAGAAATTAGCAAACATCAATGACAACAAAGCTGTTGAGTATTACAATATTAAAAAAAAAATCAATGAAAGCGTCAATAGAATAACCATTGGGCCTCGACTTTAAATTGATCAAATTAGTTTACCAAACTAGCCAAGTATCAGTGAATTTGGCCGTTGGTAAAATAAACGCCCTTGATAACTAGCGCCTCATTACAAACCTTTGCTGAATGGGAAAGCATTTTACTCCCGAACTTAACAATAATTACATTCAATAGATATGTTGAATCAGTGAATGTTATTAATCATAACCATTTTGTGTTCCGACAGTCGTATTCAAGGATTGACGATGTCTTTGATCTGTAACCTATGAAAGAGTTGTTAAAAACCCAAAGAGGAAAATGAAATATGCATTCGTTGATCTTGCCAAAGGTTTCCCAAATATGAGAATTAAATCTGGGCCTAACTTACAAAAAATGGCACCCCGGGACTGTTAATTTATTATTAGAACCCACAATGTTCCAAATATTTAGCACTATCTACAAAACATCAAGTGAGCTGCTAGTTTTCGTGGTTTTCATATATATATATATATATATATATATATATATATATATATATATATATATATCATAAAAGGCAGTTTGGATTTCTTATATACGTTAACTCCTACAAAGCCTTTTAATGTACAGCAATGAAATTTGCAGAATTTTTGTCCAAAAAATGATGAAAATTTATGGATTTGGACGATGAAATGCTTTCGAAAATTCATTGTATTGCGTTGCAATAGTCATGTTGCTGAATGAGCCTTTGTTTGAAAAAGATCAAGCATGGGGCTCCTCGCTAATCCCGTGACTCGTATAGATCTTAGCCATCCATAACTTCATGAGCATCACATATTGACGCATCCGAGGCTAATGTTTCAGCTTTGTTGCACACACTCTAGAGTGTGCAGATCTAGACCTAACACCAAACCTTATCATAAGGATCCTTATATGAGATGTACAAGAAATAACTCTGTTGATTAATAGCTTTATCTTAATTAAGTAGATAAAACAGCTGCCTTTCTTAGAATAATGTCTCATATCCTTCAAAAAGATATGTACAGATAGTTTTCATCAAAGCAAAAAAAAACAACTTTTCAGTAAACAAAACTTAACTCAATATTTCTCAGCCTTCGATGTAAGTTTAGAGTATTTTTAAGCTTTTAATCACAGCGAACACAAAATAATGTTATCAAAAAGGCTGTACTACAAAAGTATTTAACTAAAAATCACAAAATTTGTTAGGAAACGATTTAAGAATAATCGAGTGCTATTATATAACCATAATATAAGATGATAAACGCACAACAATGTATACCCAGAAGTTTTTCAATAACCAAATATATTCAAATCAAATAATTTTCAGCCATCGATTAATCGTGAATATTGCACGAAATGAAAACTCAAAAATGTAATCCTAATGGTTTGCAATAAAAGTATCCCATGTATTTATAAAGACATGACCAGTCTTTATTTAAATCATAATTAGGTTAAACCAAAACATTGTACACCCAGAAGCTTAAAATGGAGAGAAAGTGGGGAGGATATAATCACAACTTTATTCTGAGTTAAATCTTTGTGCACCATACTTAAAAGAGATGCGCCTCCCTATAAGAATATCCTTAGAGACCAAAATAATCTGCAATAGAAACGGTCACGTCCAGATATGAGATTTAGTGGAAAGATGAACTCATTTAGCTTTTTTCTTTCACTAGAGACCAGTGTTTCATCACACCAAGCTTTGCCCTACATTGTATCTGCAGTGGATCACACCAGCACCATATAATTATGGTTTCGGTGGAGGAATAAACCAAATGAAGACTGACTGAAGAAATATTTGGTTTACTTTTTTACTTGTTAGTTTTGCTTCATTAATTTTACAACAGAAAGAAAATTTACATGAGAAAAGCTTAAATATCCCAAGGATCTACACATTATAAAGTTATTAAATGAATGGTTCTATAAGTTTGTTATTTTTTAGAAGTCTACTTTTATTCGACGTATACTCATTCAACGCCTGTTCACTTTAAAGGGGAATCATATGTCCACAGACTAGCTTCCTTTCAAAACATCCCATCAACCCAATGTGGTGACAACAGTGTCCACAGAGGTCACTCAGCAAGTCAGGTGCAAAAAATGCTTGACGCTCAAACAGAGTCATGTCCACTGTGGGATTTAAAGCTAAAGGACAGAAAAACCAAAATAGTTGTGTTTTGCAGCAATAGAGGAGTCTAATGTTTTCAATGATAGAGTAGAACTGGGGAGCGAGATTAAACGCATGCGAGTAATGCTCCATAGCAACAGACAACTTGTGAATGCTATTAAACACAACATTAGCAAAGCGGAAAAAATCATTTTTCTATGAGACATTGCAGCGATAAAAATGTTCATATTGACTGTGTAAACGCCCTGTTTACCAAAGTTGTGGATCTTGTGCTGCTATATGGAAATTTATGCATTTGAAAACTGTCAATACTAGCCAGGTCTCAACTGCACAGCCTTAAAACAGTTTTTAAGTAAGAAAGTTGACCTCCCTTTGACATAATTATGTGTTAGGTAGCAACATTATCAATACTTCTTGGGCGCCCAGTTTAAATTGAGAGCCTCCGGCTTCAGGCCAAAGACAAAGACAACTAGAGTTATAAGATATTACAAATAGTGTACGCAGTCAATTTTCTGCTCAAGGTGAAATAGCCTTAAGTCGATACTGTCAATTACTTATGACAGCTTAATTTATTCTGTAAATCAGTCTTGTGTTTATTTAAAGAATACTTGACCAATTTGGATGAGGATGCCGAGCTAAACAGGAGCTCATCAACAAAAAACTTGGAATTTTTTTTAGTTTCAAAGATGAATAGCGACTTGGTATATAATGATATACATGTTTAAAAGGTTTACTATTACCTGTAGGCATTGGAGCCTAAGTCTATTGCCAGAGGAGTTTGTGTTGAGTATTATTTTAGCTTGAAATATCCACAGTTTTTAGACCCAAAAAATAGACTGGTTCCTAAAAAGAATTATGAACATCCGCCATTCATCAAATTTATGAAATTTTAGTCTTGTACTAAAGAGTGCAGGTATATTTTTTACAATAACACCGAACTCAGTTGAACAAACAGGCATACCCATGTGAAGGATTTAATTTAAAACCTTCGTGGTTTACCTAAATATCCTGTTCAACACGGGTTGATCGAAGATTTCTGTCATTGAACTGTGCGATTGCTGGGTAAAGTTATTAAAAGCATGCGTTCATCTATCTAAATCCAACTCTTGCATCAGTAAATTTACATGTAAAGGTTGCTAACTTTGATCTCTTTCATCCAATTTCTACAGAACAAATTTATGCGGAGTAAAGCTTGTTCTAGGGAAAAGGCGCTAATAAAACTTTCAAATCAATGCGATGTTTAGCCCACGTCCGGGATGATAAAACAACGTTGACGAATGGCAGCAAGAGCTGATCTGATATAGAGACCTGCTTCATAAACAAGCGGAAAAAAAATCTCATTTAAATCCGCTGTTATCGGGGTGAATGAAATGTTCCGCGGTCTTAATTAAAACACTGGTTGTTTTAATGCATTTTTCATCAGCTGCACTAATTAAGGAAACACGCAGATTGATCATCGTGAGGTTTGCATTAATGACATACAAAATAGTATCTTTCTGGTACAGTTAATGTGCTTCATCTCTCTCTTTCTCTTTCTCTCTCTCTCTCTCTCTCTCTCTCTCTCTCTCTCTCTCTCTCTCTCTCTCTCTCTCTCTCTCTCTCTCTCTCTCTCTCTCTCTCTCTCTCTCTCTCTCTTTCATTAGTTCCCTACTTCTCACTTTCGTCCCTCTTCATGTTTCTGCTATATCTTTATGGCTGCTTTACCATCTGCTTGTCTTTCAGTTTGCCCCTCTCTCTCTCTCTCTCTCTCTCTCTCTCTCTCTCTCTCTCTCTCTCTCTCTCTCTCTCTCTCTCTCTCTCTCTCTCTCTCTCTCTCTCTCTCTCTCTCTCTCTCTCTCTCTCTCTCTCTTTATATATATATATATATATACATATACATATAGACATAACATATCTCTTTTTATACCATTAAGCTCAATTTATCTCTTGATCTTTTTGCAAATGTTCTCTACTCTTCGGAAAAAAAACTTAGAAGTTTAGGGACATCTCCCATCTCTGCTAAACGGCCATTTAATCAACCCAGCATTAGTGTTCTCTTCGTTCTATTTTTTTCAATCATGATTAATCGCATTGATATTGCATACCCTTTCAGACCCTCTGCTATTCTAACAAAAATTTGAGGGTTAGTTTTCGGGCAATATTCTAAACTTGTACAGTGAAACTGAATCAAGTCGTTTAGAGACTGAGGTCTACGGCAGTGAAGGTTTACACATAGCTGTGGAGGAGGATATGGAAGAGCCAGCGTTTAGCAAGGAACAATGATATAGCTGAGAAATTGAGGATAGTTTTGCTTCAAGTTGTACAAAATATAAAATATAACAAAGCCATTGAGTCTCTTGGTTGCGTGATGACTGTGTGGCTTTTTACTCATCTTCTCTGCCTCTATGGTACCCATTGCCATGGTTGTTTTAGGCAACAAAGAATACAGACATCCGACAAGCCGAATGTTTGGTCGTCCTAATGAAGGAAAAATGAAAACGTATTAGTCTCAGATTTTGGGGGCCGAAGAATAAAGGGAATTTGTTGACCTTGTCACAAGTTGAAGACTCTCCAGGGGAAAATTAGTGCTTGGCACATGACGTTTTGGCATTGGGATTGCATAGGTAATAAGGATGCCGTTGGTACACAGAAGTTAGTAAAAACTTTATCTTTCATTTGTGGAAAACATAGTCCTCGATGCCACAGTGACTTTTTTTTTTAAATTGAAATCGTATACCGCTACAGAAATTGAAAAAGAAAATAGAATGTTTCAACATTTACAAAGCTTTCTTGTTCTGTTAAGGTTAAGAAACTATTAAGTCAATGATAATTGTCATTTTAAAATGTATTATAAATAGCGCATGAAGTTGTAAATACATATATATATATATATATATATATATATATATATATATATATATATATATATATATATATGCCGAGAAAATTAGATTCTTTTTAATCGTTTTGTAATTGTGAAAAAAATGACAAAAGTATGCCTTGAAACATCTCTTATTTTGTTAGGTGACTATTAAAGTAGAAGTAAAAAACCAGGCAATGAAAAAAAAAAAAAGAAAAGAAATGAGACAAAATATTGTTTTCAAAATATTCTCATAATTAACATTTGAATCTTTAAAACGCAATTATCTTTTTCTTAAAGCTGTAAACATGGCATGCAAGTAATGTCTTTAATTCATTAATGACAGTCAGTGTTTATGTGTCTATTAGGGACATATTTCAATGGGATAAAGAAATAAAATTAAGATAAAGAAAGATTGAACTGGAAGAGATACAGAATTTGAGAGAAACACAAAGAAGTTATGAGAGAACTGAATTAAAAGGAAGCAGCTTTTATCTTGTACAAAATTGAAAAATAAGGCGTATTGCCTTTTTCATTTCGCCTTTCAAGGATCGTAGAAAAAATATTTGTATTCATGCAAATAATCTTTACAATCTTCACAAGTTTATTTACATATGATAAAAACTAAATAGTACATGTCCTAGTCCTTAAAATAAAAAAAATCCTCTTAAAAGATTTCATGATTTAGTGCGATGCTTTAGTAGAAATTCACAAACTCAGAAGCAAGAAATCCAAAACTCACGGCCCCAAAAGAAAGGCTGTAGGGTTTTAAAGGGGTCTCTTCTCACTGTTGAGAGATGCAGACATTTCAGGTCAAGCTCTGATTTTCCCTGCTTTTATATTGAGGATATATTTATGATGATTTCGTAATCCCAAAGAATAATGGAGTTTCATAAGCATCGATTATTATAAAGAAAAAAATATTTAACTGAATTATTTGAACGAAAGAGTGAACTAAACGAAGACCATAATCTATTTTGTGGATAATTTCTTCCCTCCTTATACCTTTTTCTGTCTTTCACTCTTCAATTGCTCTTGATGTGTGCCTACTCTATCTCTAACATCCCTTTATCCTTATCACTCTCTCACTCTCCCCTACATCTTTTTTCGTTCCTCTCTATTACTCTTTCCTTACTTCATCTTTCTCTCTGACTCTCTTTCTGTACCTGTCTCTTTATATATCTCTCCTCTCTCTCTCTCTCTCTCTCTCTCTCTCTCTCTCTCTCTCTCTCTCTCTCTCTCTCTCTCTCTCTCTCTCTCTCTCTTTCTCGTTCTCGCTCTGCGTTCTGTTTAACTACTTTCTCGTTTCTATGAGAAAAAGGTTTTTTGTTTTGTTTTGTTTTGTTTAATAATAATAATAATAATAATAATAATAATAATAATAATAATAATAATAATAATAATAATAATAATAATAATAATAATATATGTTTTTGTTTTACTTATTTATACACACATTTAACGCTTTTATAAAATTGGCCTTTTTTATGCTTGGCTATGCCTGTAGAAAATTAAAAATCTTTGGTCAAAATATGAAATATCGGTAAGAGCATTCCCGTTAGGAATGTACTTGACACTACCTTACCATTGATTTGCCAACTTGTCAAACCTCTTAAAAACACTGGATACATTGTAGTAGTGTTCTGTCAAAGTGTTCCTTCATTGTCTCTATACCATTTAGTGAAGATCAGACGTACAGATAAGGTCGTAGACGACTTTGTTTTTTCATAATTAAAGACACTCAAAATGGCATCAGACAGTCTGAGAGTGTTGGAAATTAGAGAGAACAAAGAGAGAGCAAAATACTTTGTTGAGTAATGAGGGAGAAAGTTAGTGCAAGTTCAAATACTTAGACAAAAATGTGATTGTTTTTGTATGGATGTGAATTGTATAATTATGTAGGACGTCAAAACTAAGTCTGAGACAAGGAAAAAATGTCTACTTATAACGAAATTCTCGATAGGCAGAAGACAATCCATGTGATAAAGCAGCTTTTCTTCCTCCCACTCTTTACCACTCAAACATCATTTGGAGGAATAACCTGGTGTTAGTATCTTTTTAAACTTCATTATAGAAAAACAAATAAGGAGAATATTTTTTCTTTACTTCAAACATCGAGCCTTTTTGTTTGTTGCTGTTTTTGGGGTTGTTTTTTTTTTTGTTTTTTTTTGTTTCGTTTCTCATGGCAATACTTTCACTAAGGCCTCGATCCAAACTTTATTATCCATATGATGGAAGCTTTCATACTAGTTGAAAGAACCAATTTTTCCTGTTCTTTTTCTTATGGAAGAAGATTGAAAAAACTTTTGATTTGATTTCGCAACTGGTTGTTAGATTGACTTTTATGAGATATAAAGGCAAAGGGATTAATTAGAACTATAACAAAAAAAATTATGATGATGATAATAATAATAATAATAATAATAATAATAATAATAATAATAATAATAATAATAATAATAATAATAATAATAATAATAGTAATACCAAAAAAATTGTGATGATGATAATGTAATGATAATAATAATAATAATAATAATAATAATAATAATAATAATAATAATAATAATAATAATAATAATAATAATAATAATAATAATAATAATAATAATAATAATAATAATAATAATAATAATAATAATAATAATAATAGAATTAAGAAGAAGAAGAAGAAGAAGAAGAAGAAGAAGAAGAAGAACAGCAACAACAACAAGAACAACAACAACAACAAGAAAAAAGAAAAAGAAGAAGGAAAAGAGGAAGAAGAAAGAAGAAAGAGAAGAAGAAGAAGGAGAAGAAGAAGAAGAAGAAGAAGAAGAAGAAGAAGAAGAAGAAGAAGAAGAAGAAGAAGAAGAACAACAACAACAACAACAACAACAACAACAACAACAACAACAACAATAAATGGGTTCTTGTGAGTTCTTGCAAGGCATTGAATTTTCAGGAAGCTTTGTACAATAATTAGGGCTTTCTAACTCTGATTTTAAAAAAAGAATTGTTTAAAAAAATCAGGAAAGACAGGGCTGGTTGATATCCCCTATGAAACATTTTGAAAATCTTATTTAACGAAGATGATAAAGGTGTGCAGTTAACTAAAAATACTGTAAGTGTTTATTACAGATTAAGAAACAAAGTTTTTTGTGGATCATGGTTTACATCTCAATCGTCTTTACCAATGTTTTTTCTCTAAATGTTTCTTTATTTTGTACTTCATGTTGTTAAACTAGGCGGACGCACAGATCATATTAACCAACAGAGATTGCCACAAAAGTCTGCCTTGAGAAAAACACCTGTAGATGAGAGCTTCAGGCAATACATCATATGAAAAAAATACAAATATTTATACAATGACCATAATAATGAACTAATTACAAATTGCTTAAAAATGTGTTTTAAGTAACATTAGGTTAGGCCAGCATATCGAGCGGGTTTCTAATTATCTTCCAGCAAGTGGGAGACTTGTAATTACAATGAGTATGAGTAGTAGCTATGTCAGTTCAGTGGTCAAGTTATGGAGTGGAGCTGAAATAAAAAGCTGTACACTGCGTTAAAAATGTTTTAAAAATCTGTCGCACAATCGAACATATGAGAGAACTAGTTCAGAGATAAGTTTTGTAAAGGATGATAATACAAAAGTGCCGCTGCGCTGGAGTTCACATAGGAAAAATTATATTCTGCCCATGTTGTATTGCAGATCAACATCTTATCAACAAGAAGCGCGGTTAGCCGTTCTGAATCTACTGTAACAATGGAGGGATTGAAGGAAGACATCACCCATGAATAAGTGTCTGATAGGCTGCCCTGGATCCTAGTCCAGCGTACACCACGAAATTCTAATTGTAAATGATTTTTTATTAATTCCCCTGAAAATTGCAGTAGGAGAGTAATACATTGCTGAAGCTTTCATATAAAGCGCTTACCCATGCCAAAAGCAGTTAACTTCAAACATTTTTCATACCAATCTACTTTATTTAATTTACAACTATATTATGTAAGTACTATATTTCTCGAGACTTAAAGGGGCTTTTAATAAAAATAAAAGATAAAAGCTGGATTAATAATTTCCACACCAATTCGTTTTAAAGAATATTGACGCCCACTTAGTTCAATGGCCGAAAGATATACTAAAAAATCTTACTTAAAATGATGACATAGTATACACTTACCATCCGTAATCTGATGAGATTGTCACAATTGTGAGATTTTAGTATACATGCTTTTTTATATCGGTCAGAGTTCTATAAAAACAGCGATGTGTTCGTTTTCATCTATTTATGATGATGACAATTTCACAGCAGGCCCATCTTTCAAAAATAGTCTCAGTCTTTTTAATACTTGGTATAGAAAAATCAACCGCAAACCTACACCTAGCTCGAGATTGAAATTTAAGACGGAAGGCGTGAAAATATCATTACAGATAGAATGGAATCGAATCAAAACTACGGTACCCATCGCCTTGCCGAGCCAAACCAGGCATTTTGCCAATGAGCCATCCATATCTACAAAAATAGTTGCTTTTTATTTAGAAATCGTTGGGTTTTTTTCCTCTTTGAGCGCCGTGAAGCTGTGGAAATAGAGATGAGTTCGTTAATTTGAGGATGGTGAGCACGAGAAGTGTCAAAGGGCGTTTGATACATATTGAACAGCTTGGATTTTATCCCGACGATCGTTTTATTTTTCAAATTTTAAAATGGTATAATTGGCTTTCGATCAACACAGTATGAAGAGTTATTTCAAAATTCCATAAAAATAATTCAGTTCAGGATAACAAATTGTAGAAGAATTGTAGCACGATCCATCAGCACAAGTCTCAGACGTGGTTAGAAAAGTGGACACGGTTTTTGTTTCTCTCATTCGTTTCAAATACTCACTTGAGAACAGAATGACTTAACTGTTTCATGATTTTGATATACGTTAAAGTAATTGATAATTATTGAAATTCGTTCTGATTTATCCAATAAAAGCAATATGAATAACACCAGCCGGGTCTTGCGGGTGGATTTGCAAAGATCTATTTCAAACTGAAGGTGCGGAGCAAAACTGTTTGTCACTCTCTGGATTTGGACACTTGCCCCAAACTTACTTGCTTTTGGCATGCAGAAAATCTGTTGACTCATTGAAATTCACATGATATTGACATAGCATAGTTTGCGGTAAAGACGATTATGTGGTGTCATCAAGATTAAAATCATACATTTATGATTACACAGGCCCAATATGAATATCCTGAGCTGAGGCCATAACAAACATTTGGATCAATGAAATCACATGTAAAAAAACTTTCAAGAGAATCATCTACAACTGAGTCACGGAGATGCTCTCTATATAGCAACTCATCGTCCTTTCCAGATTTCTCTGTTGAGGGTGTAAAGAATGATAGTGGAACATAAGTGAAACCAAATTGCATAATCGAAATTACAATCTTATAGGTAGCTGTAGCTGTTGACATTTAAAGCGAGTCAAAGCTTTGTGAAAATGAACAAAGAACAGATCTGGCCTAATCCGACAAAAGAAGCCAAACTGATAATGTGATGCCGATCCATGAAAAACATGATTAGTTGCACAAATTCAGTTATGCGTCTTTTATTTAACTATCCAATGAAGAATTCTAGCCAGCCATCGATGCTCTAAGAAACAGAAAAGTATGAGTGGTGGTGAAAATATATCCGAGCTAGGATAGCCAAAACTATATAAAAACGCATTTATCACTTAATAATTTTCATCAACGGCACGTGCGGATGCTGAATGACACGGAAAAAGCAGAGATCTTCGTTTAACACAAGAATCATAGGATAAAGATCAACAGTCACTGTACCATCTGTAGAGAAATAACTATCTATCTTTGGCGTAAACGGTACATTGCCGATCCTGATAAAGATCAACAGTCACTGTACCATCTGTAGAGAAATAACTATCTATCTTTGGCGTAAACGGTACATTGCCGATCCTGATAAAGATCAACAGTCACTGTACCATCTGTAGAGAAATAACTATCTATCTTTGGCGTACACGGTACATTGCCGATCCTGATAAAGATCAACAGTCACTGTACCATCTGTAGAGAAATAACTATCTATCTTTGGCGTAAACGGTACATTGCCGATCCTGATAAAGATCAACAGTCACTGTACCATCTGTAGAGAAATAACTATCTATCTTTGGCGTAAACGGTACATTGCCGATCCTGATAAAGATCAACAGTCACTGTACCATCTGTAGAGAAATAACTGTCTATCTTTGGCGTACACGGTACATTGCCGATCCTGATAAAGATCAACAGTCACTGTACCATCTGTAGAGAAATAACTGTCTATCTTTGGCGTACACGGTACATTGCCGATCCTGATAAAGATCAACAGTCACTGTACCATCTGTAGAGAAATAACTATCTATCTTTGGCGTACACGGTACATTGCCGATCCTGATAAAGATCAACAGTCACTGTACCATCTGTAGAGAAATAACTGTCTATCTTTGGCGTACACGGTACATTGCCGATCCTGATAAAGATCAACAGTCACTGTACCATCTGTAGAGAAATAACTGTCTATCTTTGGCGTACACGGTACATTGCCGATCCTGATAAAGATCAACAGTCACTGTACCATCTGTAGAGAAATAACTGTCTATCTTTGGCGTACACGGTACATTGCCGATCCTGATAAAGATCAACAGTCACTGTACCATCTGTAGAGAAATAACTGTCTATCTTTGGCGTACACGGTACATTGCCGATCCTGATAAAGATCAACAGTCACTGTACCATCTGTAGAGAAATAACTATCTATCTTTGGCGTACACGGTACATTGCCGATCCTGATCCATTAATTTAGTATACGCGCCGTCGTATTTTTCATTGTTGTGTAATTCCAAGAGAATATATATATATATATATATATATATATATATATATATATATATATATATATATATATATATAAAGAAATCAACCGCTGACCACCACCATTCAGAATTCTATAAAAGTATTTTCTATTTTTGTAGACTAGTTCTGTACAAGGTTCTATAAAGCTTTGAATGCCTAAAACAATCTGCATCCAATTCAATGGTAACTGTTCCAGTCACCTCAGGTCACTTCTTTGTTTTCAAAAAGTGTCAAGTAAGATTGTGGTCTTCCTCTTATAGTAGTCCTCGTCTACTTTCAAAACCTATTCACTGACCATTTCAAGATGATTAAAATGGACTCTATATCCATTCATAATATATTTCGAAAGTTAAAATCGCTTGTAGTCACAACAGCAGAATACATAGTTCATATGTGTGCGACATAAAATGTGACACTTGTGCCGTTTAGTGAAAAGATATCAAATTACGTTGATGGGTTGGTCGGCCATCTTTTCTTATTTTTTTTTTTTTTTTGTTGTTGTATAAGTGTGCAAGGAGACAAGGATTTCGAAAAGCACAAAACCGACAAATTGAAAGCCTACAAAGTGACGCTGTGAGGATGTTTCAGAATGCTAGTCCTGAGTCAGCAAAGCTTTTTGTGCCTCACGTGCGTCAGAGGTATGACCCTCACCAGATCCTAAAACCAGTCCTGTTTGCGGAGCTAATTAAAACAGCGAAATCTTCTCAGATTGCGTTACAGAATTATGTTTCGGTCAATCCGCACTGAAGAAACTGAGTGTGTACTCAGCAAATCTCGTGACAAGGGATCGCTAATGATAAAAGCCCTCGGAAAGAACAAATCTATGCGTGTACCATCGCCCACGAGAGGAAGAGAAATGAGCAGCAAAAGATGGAAAGCTAGAGAGGTAAAGGAAAAATTTGCTATCTTCACTGTATATTTAGTGCAATAGACTCTGTCGATCCGTCATTGGCCTTAAAATATGCCCAAGAGACTGTAACGACGCAAGACCTTGAATTCCATTCTTTCAAAACCAATTTTCTCTTTCTCTCTTTCTCTCTTTCTTTCTCTTTTTTTTTTCTATATGTTCCTTTCACTTTCTTCTTTTCTCTGTCACTTACCATTTCTTTCTCTTTCGATATGTTCCTCTATATGCCAAGATTTATTTATATAACCCTTTCTCTTTCTCTCTCTCTTCTCCTTCTTATCTTTCCATTTTTTGTATCATTATCTCTAAAAAGAACCTAGAATATGCTTATTAAGACTATTTAAAAGAAAGATAGAATTCTGATAAAATAGTACCAGCTTTCGGCAAACATTCAACCGTGAAAGATGTTTTCCTTTCATTTTTTTTATAAACTTCATTGAAAAAGGGTAGCGATTATTCATGGCATGTCGTATAAATG